>JAECUM010014199.1:0-51505 GCA_016617855.1 Megalonaias nervosa | reverse complement strand
TGACTGCGTCTCCAGTAACCTCAACATCTTCCACTTCTCCGTTGCTGGTGATGCCTGGCAAACCCGATTTGACACTCATCTTTCCTAATTTGATGAAACATTGGAAACCCGTGTCTCCAAAAACGTCTACTCCAGTGGTGACACCCTCTTCCCCTTTAGCGTCGGTTGCCGCTGCTCACAAAGTACCTGCCCCCAAAATCAAAGTCCAAGAGAAATCAGGTATCTTAAAGAGTTTACTGGATTTGTCCAAGCAAGAACTGTCCCGATTGAGTCCGTTGCGAACCCCTCCACGACGCGTGATGCCTGCCATGAAAATGATACGACGAGCCGACAATCGGTGGCGACGCATTCCAGTATAAAAAGACCTGAGGCAAACGATAGGCTTAGTGTTGTTGTGCTCCTGAAGTGCACACCGTCACCGTCGTCGTTCTTCTGTCCAAAAAGGAAAAGGAAAAAGAAAAAGACAGTCTCGTCATCCGACAAAACGCATCTCCAAACATCGACGTCACCCCTAGAAAAGACACACTCGTTCAAAGAAAAGGAGAAGTCACCAAAGAGGAGGATGGTTGGCTAGTCTTTTATTACCAAACATGATCAAAACTCTTAAATCTATTTAAGTCTATGACCACTAGCCAAAGATAAGATAAAAGGACGCATGTGAAGCCATTGACTTTAGTGTATTTTGTGCACCAAAAGATGTCTCCTCATCGTCGTTCTCCTGTCCAGAAAGGGAAAAGAAAAGGACAGTTTCGTCATCCGAAAAAAAACGCTTAGCCAAACATAGACGTCACCCCCAGAAAAGACACATTCGTTCAAAGATAAAGAGGAGCCACCAAAGAGGAGGATTCTTTGGCGATTTTAGAAAACAAATCGTCACCTTTATGACGAAGCGATAGTCTCCAAAAGAAGGATAAAAGACCGTGTGACAAGCCATCGACGGTATTGTATTTTTTGCTGTGTGCCACGGAACCAACGAACCAACCGAGAAAGATGTCACCCCAAAAAGACATTCCTCTTCTACCCCCAAAGGAAAGAAAAGGAATGGACTGCCACCTCGTTTAGCCAAACATTGGGACATGTTGTCCGTCCTGTCCAAAGCTCCTCCACCCATGCGAAAAAAAAACCTCTTTCAATCTGCCTCCAAAGACGTCATCGATACCGTGTGCGAATGTTGTCTGAATGTCTTGAAAGGCACAATACCTTTGTCTAAACACCAGAAATAAGCTTAGCCAAACATCGACACAGATTCTTCGCAGACTGATCCAAAAGAAAATACACATTGGTCAACAGACAAAGATGTTGGTGCAACGCAGAGGAATTTTGCCCTTTTTGCCCATGTTGCTGAAAGGAGTAATGGGAACAATAGGAGGACCCTTGCTGAAAGGACTATTGGGAACGATGGGAAACATCCTGGAAGGATGAAGATAAAGAGGTCCAAGAAGATAAAAGGGATCTTTGGAGTCAAAGATCTCAGATGCGATCTTTGAAATCCGATGGAAGGACGAAAACTGGCTTTAGTGCCTTACAAACGATGGATGGAATACCATCGTTGGCAAGAACAACGAACCCCACATTTACCTCCCAATCCTCATTTGACCGAGATGTCCCAGTTACAACACGAACTGCAATCATTGATGGATCGCAGCGATTTGCTAGAAACGGAAAAATCTCAACGGTACGGTCAACTGTTGCAACGACTGCAACTCTTTCACCAGAAAGCTTTAGACGAAACAGCTCTACCCACTCTGAAACATTTTAAGGCCTTGATGAAAAGTTCACCAACACCACCACTACCACCTCCAGTGGTCAAGACAGATGCAACCCCACGGTTGCCTGAGAAAAAAGAGGTAAGAGAAGTCTTTCAAACACCGTCAGCAGGTCCTATCCCTAGTGAGACCGCAGCGTCCTTGTTGACCCCTTCCACTACACCGCAACGAGAAGAACTTTAAGCTTGGGTTAAAAAGATGATGTCCACTCCACCTTCGAAAGAAGTGAAAAAGAAAGAAGGGAAAGCAGACGTGAAAAAGAAAAGAAGACCAAAGCCATTCCATTACCACCACCACCACAGCCACTACTACCTTCTACTCCTGTGGCACATCGGACACGTAAAGCCGTTTCTAAACCACTTCAGAGTGCCATCAACGAAGAGTGGACCACTTATTTAAAAAAAATTGGAGAAGGTAATAGCCAGCATGTGGATGGTAGGTATGGTGTGTTTTATGCATTCTCGTTCGTTTGTATGGATAGTATATATGTGTGTTTTATGTATTCTCGTTCGTTGGTGTGGATAGTAAGTATGGTGTGTTTTTTTCTTCTCTTCCCGTTTGTGTGAATAGTATATATGTGTGTTTTATGCATTCTTGTTCGTTGGTGTGGATAGTAAATATGGTATGTTGTATGCATTCTCATTTGTTGGTGTGGATAGTAGGTATGGTGTGTTTTTCTTCTCTTCCCGTTTGTGTGGATAGTATAATGTGTGTGCTTTATGCATTATCGTTCGTTGGTGTGGATAGTAGATAATATGTGCAGTGAGTGTAAGGGATGTTTTCGTTCACGTCCGTGCTTAACGTATATAACGCGGAACGCTCGTCAGTCTGGCTACCCGCGTTGACTAGTCAACACAAGATCGAATTGTTTAGCCAGTTAAGACACAGTTATTTTTGGATGATGGATGCAGCCTACGTGGTGGAAAGGCTTGAAAAAGAATGGAGCTATCCAGACAGCCAAGACTTTGTGACCAGTCATGTCACTAGCCTGAAAGTAGCCAGGGATCAGGTGGCAGGAATGAGAGAACAGGAGGTGGAAAAAAAAGAGGATTCATAAAGCCAAAGTATGTAAGATGGGGACATTGAAGAAAGCACTTGATAATGTAATCCAAGTGAGGTGTTTCTTAGAAGACCAAGCAAATTTTACTGAGTGATCTTTTGTCTTGTGGGGATTACAACAATTAAAAAAGCAGAAGACAAGATGAAAAACGTACTGGAAGAAGAGGTAAAGAAAATAAAAGACATCTGGATAAAAGAGAGAAAGGAGAAAGAAAACAGAAAGAGAAAAGAAGAGTTTGAAAGACTAAATCAAAACTGGATGAAAATACAGTAAATATTTAGAGCTATGGGACATCCAGACTGGATACCAGAAGAAGAAAATAAGAAGAAGAAGAAAGGAATTATTGGAAAATTAAGAAGCTGGTGGAAGAACTGGAGAAAATAGAAGAAGAACCCAAAGGCCCTTTTCAGGGCCACTTTCATATGCCTCGAAAAGATATTTATTCAAAAATTTGCCTATCTATGTGTGTTATCTATATGTTTATCTATGTCTCTGTCTTTCTATTGTATTTGTCCCTCCCTAGAGTGGTATCTGCGTGTATTCAGGTCAGTCCCTTGCTACACTGTTACAAGTGTCTAAGTACCGTGACGTCATCCCACCTGTTCCATTCCTATTGTTCCTATACAAAATTCCCATTGTCCCTATACAGGCCCAGGGTGATTTTTTGTCCCTATAAATCGTGTCCCTATACAGGCCCAGGCTGATTTTCCTTCTTTGGCCTCATATGCCCCATATCGCCCCCATATACTACTAAGGTTGCTCATGTATTTACTGGCCCTCAAATAGTGTACAAATCATATGACAAAAAAAAAAAAAAAAAAAATTCTTCCAAGTGCACTGAATCCACATAATGGTCATATCTGTTAGAGAATTTTTAGATACGTCAAAATGACAATACACAGTCAACATCTGGTCAGACAATATGTAGGAAGTGACCTACGTAAGAGGGGTGCGATTTTTATCATTATGTCTGTCTCGATATACATAGTGCAATTTTTAAATGACTTTTGACAACAATTCTCATTGCTACGGTTCTCAGATACATTGTTACTAAAATTGGCCATTTTCTCGTCACTGCCAGATCCTTAAATTGGAAGGCGCCTAATCACTTGAAAGGTTAGAAGTGGAAGGTACATGAAAGTTAATGCCTTTTCAATGTCACTTATTTTCTGTAACTACACAGTGCAATTCTGACATCTGCGCACGGTCACCGCGAACGAATTCGAAAAGACTTTAAGCTGAAGAATCTTCGTAAACGAAATCGCTTCGACCTTGTCAAGGACAGTGAAACTTTAGCAGGCTTATAGAGGAACCTGCATTTGTTTGAGTCACGAAATATATTTGATGGTGGCCTTGTTGCCGTCCACCGTAAAAAAAAAAAGAAAAAAAAAAAGAAAAAAGACTGAAGTTCACGAAGCCCATATATGTGGGAGCGTCTGTGCTAGGCTTGTCTAAACGGCTCATGTTTTAGTGCATCTATGACACGATTAAACCGCAGAACGTTGACTGCGTTAACATGCTGTATTTGAATTCGAACTGATTTGAGAACACTTATTTCCGTCTATTGAATTATTTTCCAGACAGTGAGTATGCATCAGTTTCTTGTAATGATCACACAAATAAGAGCTGATACAGAGACTGGATCAGGTCTAGTGTTGGGAGCGGGGCGTGTTCCAAAATTTCAAAAGGGCCCTGACCTTCTCGAAAGGGTACCAAAGCAAAAGTCTATGTGTCTATTTACTTAAATGTGCCCAATACATGTGCGCAAGAATAAAATGAAGGCCAAATTTCCAGTGTCCAGTGACTGTTCGTTTGTGTGTGTGTGTACGTTATTTTTAGTCTGGGGGGTGATGTCCGGAAACCCTGGAAACCACCCACACCACACACACCATGTTCCGGCCCTGATAAACACCGCTGGTGAATGCTGGATTCTCCTGTGGCTAATCGTTAGAGGGGCTTGTTTTTGTTTTTTTAAATTTCCAACCATACTTGTCCAAGAAATCTCAAGGATACTATGTCATTAAACTTATCACCTAGTCACCTTGAAATTTTGGACATGCATCTCTGACACAGCAATTGTTCAGAGTTGGAGCTCTCAAACTGTTCTAGTCTAGGTTAGGATTTTAAAGTCTTCGAGTTCCTTATACGCGCAACAATAAAGATTAAAATATAACTGACAAGTTCAAATATAAATATTTAGTTCTTATTTGTCAGTAAGACATTCATATTATCATGTGTTCAGGAGAAAATGCGTTACCGAACTTGACATTGACTACAAAGAAATGACAGTTTTGCAGTACATCGTGTGAATTAAAGGATCAATAGACGAACAAAATGGCGGCACATTTATCAGCACCTTTATTTCGTGTTTATATGTTAAAGTCATATATTTAGTTGTGTCATTCTGCTATGTATTTTAAGAAAGCGGTACAAATAAACACGACATAAAGGTGTTGATATATGACACGTGGCGAGATCGCATAGTATAAAGACTTGCAGAAGATAAATATTGATTATGAACTGAACACGGCTTCTCTCTCTCTCTCTCTCTCTCTCTCTCTCTCTCCATGGCTAAGTACATTCGACAAGTGAATTAGTAACACTCTTATGTATCACCCTAATTAAGAAAGGGATAATCAAATTGACAATATATATATATATATATATATATATATATATATATATATATATATATATATATATATATATAACAACAAATGAAAATAAGTATATATACGTGAATGCTCAGAATAACACATTCGATTAACTGAAAATGCTGAAAACTAATTCAATCCCACGGCATTGTTTTTACTAATAAATGTGTGTATTTTATCTGTGATTAAATTAAATTTAAGCAAGCAATCAAGACGTCATTAGCTGTGTATGTCCTAAATACCTCTCTGTGTGGTTGAAGAAAAAGAAATGTGAGGATTCAACACTAACAAATGAGTCAGAGTATCTCAAAACACACAAAATATCAAAACATTAAATAGGATTGCTTGATTAGAGTATACATCAAAAATAATCTTTGAAATTATGTATCTACTCTATGTAGAAAAGATTTCGTTACAGTGTGTATACATTCAAACATTTCTGCTGCGCAGAATGGTCCAAAATGGCGTTCAAGGCAAAACAGTACGTCGATTTCAGTTTATTCGTCAGGCCTTAACACATAATTCGTTGATTGATGTGATCATCTCTATAACGGAAGAGTTAGTATCCACCGAAAAATTGAGGAAACGAGCCATCAGTAACTGTAGTAACTGCTTGAAAGTGTTTTATAAATCATTTGTTACAGCAATTGATTAAGCCGTCCGTCTAAGCTTACATAATTTGATTATCGGTGAATTTGATGACACAAGATCCCCAGCTTTTAATGTCACCAAAAATACTGGAGTTGTGATTTATTTTCATCATTTTCCAGTAACTGACTTCTTGATGCGTGTATAATCATGATAACGTCAATAATTTGCAACATGATTTTTAGTTGTCTTATTCTATCAAAAATAAACGGCAACAGTGACGATAGTTATTACTGTAACATCTGTGGATTCATAGATAAATAGTACCATGATTATACCCACAGCATAATGGAGGCGTTTGCGAAGGCGTTTTTGTTACATTTAGGAGTCATTATATCAATCATTAAACAATAAAGTACGGTTTTAATAAATAAATTCACCCATTCATGCAATAAAACATGCAACAAAACAACCAAGATAAAGAGAATAGATATCAAGTTTTTGCTATAATTAATTTTTGTTCTCTCTCTCTCTCTCTCTCTCTCTCTCTCTCTCTCTCTCTCTCTCTCTCTCTCTCTATATATATATATATATATATATATATATATATATATATATATATATATATATATACCTGCATCTTCCAGCTGTAAGACGATTCTGTAATCACAAATTGTGAATCAAGGAAAGGATATGATATTACAGTGCGCCACACAATAATATCTCCTATCAAAGCTCTTGAATTGCTGCTTTGTGATTGTAAAGAAAGCAATCACAACTTTGCAAACTCGTACAAAACATTATGTTGCAACAGTAGCTTCTATAAATCTCTGATTACTAACTATGGGACTGGTTTCATCCAGTTCATATCCTTTGATTTAATAGGAAATAATATGGCCACAGCTGCAGTAAGCACAGACATTAAACCAGTGTTTGGTTTCTTGGGTTGTGTTGTTTTAGAAATGCCTTTTCACATGAATTCATGTATATATTAGTGAATTTTTCTAAAATTCTATTTTCAACTATATATTTATATCATTTGTGTATTTTTGTAAAAAGAAAAACAACGACTCCGTGTTTGTTCGGAAATTCAATTTCAACCTAAGAAAATAGATCCTCAATGGGTTCAACTATTATACATTTTATAGCACAACTCAAATGTAAAACTAAACTCCACTTATTATGACGTTATTGGATCCAGTCTATACTTGCACGCCTGGCTAATATTATAAACAAATTGTTTATTGTTAATACTGTGCCCATATTGCTAAATAGACAATTTCCGAATGATTTTCTTGGGCAATACGATTGCAACCTATGAGCACTTGCTCAGGCAGTAACGATAACTCCAATTAAAACCCTTGAAATTACAGTAGAGGGTATCACTCATGCCACTTTCGTATACGAGTTATTAAATCAAAGTTTGGTGGGGTTTTTTTTATCAGAAACGTTATTATCGACAGTTTAATATCGACAATCATTCGGAAATTCTGTAGTTAGCAATATGGGTACAGTATTAAAAAGTAAACAATTTATTTATAATATGGGCCAGTTAATAACAATTTGTTTATAATATTGGACAGTTATTATGACCCTGACACGTGATGGGACAAATGGTCACTCGTGCTGTAAAGCGTAAACTGCCTTGAAACACATAATATCCCGAACAAAATATTAAAGCAAGAGACGTAAAGCTACTAAATATTCCTACATTAGGATCGAGTTCAATAAAATGACCGAAACGTAGGTAATGTATGACTTACGTTATCAAGTACTTGGCTTTTTGTGCATTTTAGTATAGTGTTTAAATTGGAGTGCAGGTTTTATTTACACCACAAATTATTATCCCACTTTTTAAAACTAATACACGGATAATTAGTTTTTATTTAACAGTTGCTCCTACGCACTAGAATGGGTTACTCTGGAAAGGGTCGAAAAGTGTGTGTGAGTGGATAGGACTTGGATTCGTTCTTCCCATTTCATATAGAGCAAAATAGAGATAAAATGCTTACTAAATGATAATGAATAATCAAAATGTACATTTAATGTAACCCCTTTCTTTTGACGTGGTACTTCGTCATTAATGGAGACGCACGTCTACTGAGCTGGTCGGCAGATTAGATACATGCACCACATCGCCACTAACACGGAATTGTCCAACAAAATGAATTATTTAGTACTATATTCATCAGAAGTTAGTGCATGTCACTTGCATTCAAAATCAAGCATGACTTATTTCTCAACTAAATGCAAGTCAGAGAAATCAGACAGTCACTGTTGGCTTGCCACAGTCAAAAGCGTATACTGCATGCCGTAGACAAATAACCAAAGTTTGCAGTCCGGTAGAGGATACAAACGTCGACATTTTGGAAATCGTCTACTCATAGGGCAATTCAATGACCATGAGACTGTTCGTGTTTGCCAAAGGATCATTTGCATGCTGCGTCGGTTTTGCAGATAACATTCTAATGACAAAACTAAGATTTCCAAACATTCGTGTATATGACACAGATTTTATACCATTTGGATAATGTGTGTATATGACACAGATTTTATACGATTTGGACAATGTGTGTATATGACACAGATTTTATACCATTTGGATAATGTGTGTATATGACACAGATTTTATACCATTTGGATAATGTGTGTATATGACACAGATTTTATACCATTTGGATAATGTGTATATATGACACAGATTTTATACCATTTGGATAATGTGTGTATATGACACATATTTCATACCATTTGGATAATGTATGTATATGACACAGATTTTATGACATTTGGATAATGTGTGTATATGACAGATTTTATACCATTTGGATAATGTGTGTATATGACACAGATTTTATACCATTTGGATACTGTGTGTATATGACACAGATTCTATGACATTTGGATAATGTGTGTATATGACACAGATTTTATACCATTTGGATAATGTGTGTATATGACACAGATTTTATACCATTTGGATAATGTGTATATATGACACAGATTTTATACCATTTGGATAATGTGTATATATGACACAGATTTTATACCATTTGGATAATGTGTATATATGACACAGATTTTATACCATTTGGATAATGTGTGTATATGACACATATTTCATACCATTTGGATAATGTGTGTATATGACACAGATTTTATGACATTTGGATAATGCGTGTATATGACACAGATTTTATACCATTTGGATAATGTGAGAAGATAAAGAGAATGACAACATGACGCACCCTGACAAATGAAAATGGGACAATGGTCACTCGTGCTGTAAAGCATAAATTGCCTTGAAACACAAAATATCCTGAACAATAAGCAAGTGAAGTAAAGCTACTAAATGTCCATACAATAGGATCAAGTTCAATAAAATGACTGAAACGTAGGTAATGTATAACTTATGTTATCAACTACGTGCCTTTAGTGCATTTTAGTATAGTGTTTAAATTGGAGTGCAGGTAAATTTGTGAATAACAGCCATTTCAGTATCCACAACCTTAATTCACATCAACACTGACTTTATCCGTTAAGAAGGACATACTCTCAATTATCTATATACTTACGGATGTGGTGGTGAAAAGTAACATATTCAACTAATAGGGAGTACACAATTATCGGTGTTCTTACAATTATCAAAACAAGATGTCAACGTCACTTTTCTGAGACTGTACAACGCAAAATTTATACATATGCACGCAATGCACTCAAGATTTAACGCAATCAGTGATACTCTGATATGGAACAATGTTGTTTGCAATTGTCATCTTTGCTCTGTGCAAATAATTCCTGTAGCAAACATTTCCACTGAACAGTTCAACTGGCTTGAAGCCTCTTAGGAAAACGAACAAAGAATCTAGACACGAAATTAACATTTTTATTAGTATTGATGAAGTTATGAACGTCAGTCTTGTTGTCAAGCAGGACACCCCATAATATTTAATGAACGCGCGATATGTACACAAGACTATATATGTGTCTTGTTCTGAGACGATGGAAAAAGCAGGTCTGATATGGCGTAGGGAAATAAAGCCACATCAAACGAGTTATTTTCCCTAATCAGTACAAAAACAAAGAGCTTCTTGTACTTATGACGTGCCCCACTTTCTAAACTGTCTAAACAGTTTTGGTTATTCGGTGGGAATGAGATTTTAAAACAAATATGGATTTATTAAAGTTCAGTTCGATGCGTTTAAAAATATCTAGGAGCAGACCTCGGAGAAAATAAGTTCATATTTTTAATGTGGGTTTGATCCGGAAATAAGAGTTAAACATCTGTATCGATCTCTACAGAGAACCATTTAAGATTAAATGAGTGTGTAATACATTTTGTTTCTTATAATATCAAGAATCATTTGCCAATTTCAGATTAAGTCATCAAAGCATGAAAGAATAAAATGGCGTCATTAAAATAAAACGAAGAAACGTCAGATGCATGATTTTGCTCCTTCAAATACATCTTTGTTTGGGACACAAGGAAACTTGGGACACATGGAAACTTGGGACACATGGAAACAATTCTTTGAAAGCCAGCTTCGTGAAGATTTATATTTTTACTTTAAGAAGAGTGCTCTCATCGATTTCGTCGATTTCGCCCTCTTGGAAAATGTCTTTCATTTTGCATGTTGACAAACAGTGTCAGTCTATTGTCACGAAATTAGGTAGAAAAAAATGTTGCCTACATTTAGCCAAATATAGGAAGGGGAAAGTGAGAATATAAATCCAAAGCTTCTGTGCTTGTGACCTCCTATAAAAAAAACAATTTATACAGGAATTGATTATTAAATTTCTCTCAAAGCAAAATCTTGTTTTAGTCAACTGTATGCATGACATTGAGTCTATCTTAAACATATTATGCGTTACAGAATAAAGAGAAATAATTAACATAAATGAGAATGATGAATCTCTAAGCATAATGGAGACATTTAATATGACGGGTCAAACAACGACCCCTTTCTCCAGCCGGATTTTACTTTTTAAATGAAAATGTAAAATCTGTGATGGATATTATGTCTTGTGAATTGGTTAAGAATGGTAGCTTGTTCTTGAAGACCCTGATTTATGATTTGCACCAAGAAACTGTCTGAAGAAAATGAAAGTTCCAAAGTTGCTCGTAGAGTTATCCATTGTGCCTTTAAACTAACATAAATCGAAATAATGGACAATATAAGTTATGCAATATGCTCTATGCATTTATTATGAATTATTTTTTTTTATTAATTTGGAGAGCAATGTCCAGCATGTCACACTTAAATATGTAGTTCACTCATTTATGTGCTATATACCAAAATGGAATATTATTGTTCAAAAATGAAAATTGTAGCTAGATGGAGGAACAGAAATTCGTTTCACTTCCACGCTGACAGAGATATGTTTACTACGTTATTATGGTAACGTGTACGTTATAACATAGCTGCATGTGGATAATTGTTTTGATAGAAATTTAGAAAACATAAATCCTTCAGAGAACATTTCATAATAAGAAGCAGCAGCGATTTTTTGTTAAAACTTTTATAAAGCTATGAATAAAATCACGTATAACGATGCTAATTCTAAGAGCAGAAAACTGTATAGAAAGAATCTGACACTGAAGCGGGGGGGGAGGAAGATGAAAAAAAAGTCATAAGCATTTCTTCTTTCAGATAACAATTTATTCCGTAGGTTTATATAACTGCTAAAGATCACATAATTACAACACTTTGTTCCAATAGTGTGTGTTCCTGCATGCTGTTCCTTATTGCAAGAGCACTCCGAAAGTGTTCCATTGAATTCGAAAGTGTTCCATTGAATCCGAAAGTGTCCTATTAAATACAAAAGCTGCAGCGTTAATATCAGACCATATATGAGGCTGATGTCTTGTTTTTCGTATTACTTTCTAAAATTTCGGGATATTTTCGCTCTCAGTAATACATGCGCTAGCAAGACATGAGGCACAGAACGAGTTATTTTGAACCGATGGGTACTGTTCACAATTTTGTCACAAAATGCTAATATTCTTACTCAGAAGCTCCACAAAGAACATTATATTATTATCAGTGATTAGTTATAGTTCCCATAACAATATTTATATTATCAGTGATTAGTTATGGTTCCAATAACAGCAATATTGTATTACGTGTTTACAAGCGCTTCTTGCATGGATGTACTTGGTAAAAAGCGCTTTGTATGATGGATGCAGGCCCAATCGGGGGTGGGGTGGGGTGGGGTGGGGTGAGGCATATGGCTCAAAAAGCGTGTTTTGTTTTTTTTTCAATAAACAAGAAAGGGGCCTGGATGGATGCACTTGGCAAGATATGATTTTATTGGATTATTTAACCATAAATTGGCAATGATGATTCGTATAAACCCGGCCAAAAAGATGAACCATGTGACATACGAGACACAAGCGTCTCAAATGTACGAAAAGCAGAATATTCACTTTTGGGATACAAACTCAGAGATTCAAACTAAAAAATTCTTCTAATTTTCTTCCCCCAAGGAATGTTTATTTTTTTAATTCATTGTACAATTTACGGATACCGAATAAATTCTAGAGAGTCACGCAGGATATTCTGAATGACGTATTCTAGTACTATACCTATTACAACTAAGATAAATATGGCTTTCTTGTGACTTTTCAATGATTTTATCTACGTCCAGGAGAAACGCCAATGAACGAATTTATATTATTTCTGATTTCAAGAAGAGCGCATATAAGTGCACTTCTATTAGCTACTTTGTACGTATTTCTCTTTAGGTTGGGTTTCATCTTGGAACAGCATTGTTCAGATCTGACGACATTTAATTAGCAGTTTTATTATTGATGATACAGCCATTTAATTTTGCATCGTTGATCAGATCTTAATCCATATTTCCGTGTCGCATACCCAAACTAGAACTATTTAGATGTTTCTCTGACGTCCGCTTGACGATGATCATAAAAGCAATAAATCAAACTTTTATAAATCACAATACATTCTGAATTTCATTCACACTGTAAAGCTAGAAATATTTAGAAAGCGTACAAGAAGAGGTATGTAATAAATATAAAACAGCAATCGTGCTTTATTCCGAGTTGGGGGAAAGAACTCGCTGGATATGACATATGAACACTGACAACCTCGACGTATCCCTACGCCTTATCAAACTCGTTCTTTCAGAAGTCTCGCAAGCAAACACGTATGAAGCTTTGTGTCTGTTGTGTATTACGTTATGTTATTTCTGACATGATGGACAAATTGAATATTGTGAAACAAATGTTGTTGTTGTTGTTGTGATTTGGATTTTTAACGTAGCTTTAACGATTTTTCAGTCATATCGCTACGATGTCTGCAGTGTGGCAGTTTATAGTGATGTCTAACACTGGGGCATCATGCCGCGGACATGTGGCATGATGTCCCACCCAGTCACATTATCCTGACACCAGGCCGACCAGTCCTAACACTAACCTCTTAATGCTGAGCGCCAAGCGAGGCAGCTGTTAGTACCATTTTTGTAAGTCTTTGTTATGACTCGGACGGGGATCGAACCCACAACCTCCCGCATCCGAGGCGGACGCTCTAACCACTAGGCCACCGGAGCGGTCTGTGAAACAAATGGTTTCAGCACAAATAATAATCAACGTCTTCCAAAATAAAAGTTCCCTCTTATACACAGGTTTATCTGCGGTCAACTAACGTCTAAGTTATTGTAAGAGAGTATCGATATCATTCTCTCTCTTTCACAAAGACACACACACATTTTTATAAATATTTGTAAAATTGGCATATTTTTCTGGACGGCTACACTGATGGATACAGATATATCGCTACATATACACATATATGAGCAGTTGCATATCTCTTGGTTAAATCAGCAATTGAATTGCTTCTGATAGCCACAATCAATGGCTGAGGATCACAACCAATGGCCGAGGATCACAGTCAATGGCCTAGAATCACGATAGCCAAGGATCACAATCAATAGCCAAGGATCACAATCAATAGCCGAGAATCACAGTGGCCAAGGATCACAATCAATGGTTGAGTATAACAATGGCCAAGGATCACAATTGATGGCCAAGGATCAGTGTGTGTCCAGCCACCGCATCTTAAGTCAATAAATTGTTTATAAAGCATTTAAATGTTGTCTCGAGCAATTTGTTGTAATGCGAGAATGCAATAGATGCATTGTATTATTTCAAATTCCTTACTGACTTTGTGGCGATTGATCTTAAATTTACTAGCTTCATTATTGCCTATTTATTGTAATTTAAAGGAAAAAAGTTTTATATAGGAATTTGAACTCTTCTTAATAATAATAATAATGAGGACTTTGTATAGCGCCTAATCTTTAGAAGCTCTAAGCGCTTTACAACATTTGACAACACTTAAAAAATATATATAATGATATGATTACAAAAATAAAAACAAACACAACGAAATTAGAAACAGAAAACATGCTGTAAATATTTAAGGTAAGGATATATTATTAGGTTTTTAAGTCTGTTCTTGCAGTACAAATAGGTGAGTTTTAAGAGCGCTCTTGAATGAGATCACTGTGTCTTTGTGTCTAAGTGCAGTGGGCAATTCGTTCCACGTTGCTGGGCCCTGGTATGCAAAAGAGCGTTGTCCATATGATTTCATTTTCATAGTGGGAATAATGAGAATACGAGTGTCAGAAGAGGAGCGTAAGTATCTTGCAGGTGTGTACACATGGTGAGGTCAGATAGGTATGTTGGACTGGAGCCCGTCAGTGAAACGTAGCACAGAGAACAAATTGTGTGTTTAATTCTGGATCGTATGGATAGCCAGTGTAGGGTAGATAGCCGGGGAGAGGAGTGCTCTGATCGTGGTACTCTAAGGATGATCCGAGAAGCTGTGTTTTGAACTTTTTGAAGTTTCTGGAGTAGATATTGAGACGAACCAGACAGAACTGAGTTACAATAGTCCAGTCTTGAAAGTACTAAGGAACACACAAGTGTTTTAGTGGCATCAACTGAAAGATACTTGCGAATGGAGCTGATGCGTCTCAGCTCAAGATATGCAGCCTTGCATATGTTCATAACATGTTGGTGCAATGAGAGAGTACTCTTCTTCATTTGATAAAGCATAAAACTAACTGCATAATGGAGATCTTAACGATTTCTAATTGGGAAATTATTCTAGGTCACCATGCCTATGGATCAAACTGGACAGCAATACAGATTTATTTTACTTCTAACAAAATGAATTGCATTTGAAACTTGGATATTTTCTACTTGTTTTCGGCAGATTGACTGTGTAATATTTTATGTATATAATGTTTTTCAGCAATGGACGGAAAATGAAATGAATTAAAATGAAAAGAAATAAAGATTAAAAATGAGATTTTAGTTCTTAGATTTTCTTTTCAAGCGATCAGAAATTATGTAGCTCTCATAAAGGTTTTGAAGAATATATTAGCTTTTTTGTATGTCCAAAGTTTTAAAATATGAAAACAATAAAATCAGAATGACCAAAGAAAAACCATCAAGAATGAAGTCTTTTAAATTATTGCTTTAACGGCCAATTAGTCTATCATAATAAAGTGTTATTTTCTATTAGATACCGGGATTAGACAATTATAGGAGTATCATAATTGTAGCTTATTACGTATACTTAATAACAGTTGTCGGCTTCTTGTGTATGTATGCTTAATAACAGTTGTCGACTTCTTGTGTATTACGTATACAGTACTTAACAACAGTTGTCAGATTCTTGCGTATTAAGTATACTTAATAACAATTGTCAACTTCATGCGTATTACATATATTAAATAACAACTGTCAACGTCTTGCGTATTACATATACCTAATAACAGCTGTTGGCTTCATGCAATTGAAGTAAAATATACGATGTTTAAGTCTGAGATATAAAATATCCATTAATATCTGATTGTTGGCCATCTGATGATATTTGCCTATTTTTAATATGACGATATTTGTGTATTTGTCACCTGGTGCTATTTGCCTATTTTTAATATGGTGATATTTGTACATTTGTCGCCTGGTGTTATTTACCTATTTGTAGTAAGGTGATATTTGTCTATTTGTCATCTGGTGCTATTTGCCTATTTTGAATATGGTGCTATTTGTCTATTAGTTGTCTGCTGCTATTTCGTGAATCCAATGCAAATGATGCGATACTCTTACTGACATAAATGAAAGGAATAAATTAACTGCATAAACTGATGTTGATTAATACCGGCTACAACAGGCGGTTTTTCAGGACACACGATACCAATGATATGGGAGAATGGGAACCAGCTAGAAAATGGGTAAATATATAATAGGGCATGTATGGGTTTTGCTGGCCCGCATTGGTTGATAATGAAAGAAAGATTTTAGTGAAAAGGACATTTTGAGAACTTATCCTAGTTGTAACTAAAAAAATAGAGACATTGCTTCATTGGTAGAATTTGAATTCTTTTACTGACCTGAATTATAAAAACTCATTGATGAAATTAGCATCCTTGGAATTGAAAACACATCTTTCAAACACACGTAGGTCCAGAAAATGCCACGACTCCTGCCGTTTTCTCTACAATGAAGCTGTCATCAAGGATGTTTCTACACTGATAAATATAGGTTTGACCACAACCACTCAGAAATTTTTAAGTTATTGAATTTTAATATCATGGCTTTTGCACAGGAGCTGAATTAGTACTGCGAGTCCTTCAATAATGAACACCGGCGACGATAATAATGTGCAGTTTTTCAACGCAAGCACCCTCAAAAAACATCATTAGTTTGTTGCAATTATTGTCGCTATAAAATATATTTATGGCCATAAAGATCTTCCGATCAATCTCTAAAACCCGTCTGAAACTAACAACATTGGATTTGGTGATATTAATATCACTGCATTTAAATATTAATGTGTCTCCATCAATTTTTCTCCAACGGGCGTGTACACATAGCATAGGTTTTAATATAGCAAACGCTTTTCATCTGATTAATGTAATCTCAGCAGAGAGAAACAAAATATTGTTTCACAAAACGATTATATCCCTATTAAATTAATCCAGCTGCTCGAAAGTCGGAAATGAAGCAAATTGTTATCTAGATGAGTTTCCATAATTTTTGCAATACAAGGTTTTCTAAGATCTCTATTTGATGCCATTCCAGATAAAATACATTTTCCTTAGCGTTGATGATATATCAAAGTCTTGGAAATGATTGAATATTTTCGTTTGTATTTATAAATTTATTAAGTTTACAACAAGAAAAAAGGTACATTCAACTGCATTATGCTGCCTTTTAGGCACCTTACCCCAACCCTACAAGAGATCTGTATATGTTCACCAGTAATGCTTACATTCTTTTAATTTAAACTAAATGTATGTGTGTGTGTGATTTGGATTTTTAACGTATCTTTAACTATTTTTCAGTCATATCGCTACGATGTCTGCAGTATGGCAGTTTATAGTGATGTCTAGCAATGGGGTATCATGCCGAGGCATGTAGCATCATGTCCCACCCAGTCACATTATCCTGACACCAGGCCAATCAGTCCTAAAACTAACCTCTTAATGTTGAGCGTCAAGTGAGGCAGCTGTAAGTGCCATTTTTATAAGTCTTTGGTATGACTCGGCCAGGGTTCGAACCCGCGACCTCCCGCATTCAAGCGGTCATTCTAACCACATGGCCACCGAAGTGGTCGAACTAAATCTAAGCTGAAGTATTTTGAAAACGATCTTAGAATAATTTTATTTGTGTTCCCGTTATAGAATTAGCTTTCGAATTTGTCAAGTTTACGAATAATGTGTTGTCCAGAGTACAATGGTACATATATTTTTCAAACAAAAAGCCAAATTATGCTGAACAGACCTGATGATGTTTTTGTTCTATAAAGGCTGGAAATATACTAATCATCTTCGTACAAGGAATATATCCAGATCTGAAGAAAATTATCGTTCTTGTAAATAGCCAAAATATATATTAGTATATCTTAATCAATCAGTGACCTTTTTATCAAGCAGCCGTGATGTTTAATTGAAAGCTAGTTACTCGGTGTTCATTTCTTTCGGCCGACAGTATTACAATGTTCTTTATGTCCAGCGATTAGCACACCATATGACAGCCGACGGAATTTATTTTGGCGTTATGAATATTAATTAGGTACTGTTTTAGATAATCTGTTGTAGTTTGTTTTGTCTTTGGTATTGTATCTAGTAATTATAGTTATTTAAAGAGCTAGCTCTCTCTCTCTCTCTCTCTCTCTCTCTCTCTCTCTCTCTCTCTCTCTCTCTCTCTCTCTCTCTCTCTCTCTCTCTGTGTTTTTACAGTTTATCACATGACTATAACGAAACATTTCTAATTCTCCAGGTAAGAAAGTGTCTCAAAGCATGAGACTTTAACAATCTAAACAATACAGCTTAATTCATCCTTACTCATGTTTTATGTTATTGACAACAAGGTACATACCAACTGTCTAAAAACACACTAAAATGACACGCTAAAGAAAATCTTGAAAGAATGTGTTTGTAAGTTTTGGATTTTTAACATAGCTTTAACAATATTTCAGTCATATCGCTAAGATATATGCAGTTTGGCAGTTTATAGTGATGTCTAGAACTGGGGCATCATGCCGCATACATGTAGCACCATGTCCCACCCAGTCACATTATCCTGACACCAAGCTGACCAGTCCTAACGATAACCTGTTAATGATGTAAGTCTTTGGGATGACTCGGTCATGGTTCGAAACCGCGACCTGCCGTATCTGAGACGGGCGCTCCAGCCACTTAGGCCACCAAAGCGATCAAATCTTTGAAGAAATCTTAAAAGTTGTTATGTTTATCCTCACACCTCCTGTCATACATCATGCAGCTTAACGTATCTGCATTGGCAACCAGAGTTTAATGATGAGATTTAATCCAAATTATGCTTGAAGACATAATCCAAACTGTGCTTAAAGAATAATCCAAACCATGTTTAAAGAGTTAATCCAAACTGTGCTTAAAGAGTTGATCCAAACTACGTTTAAAGAGTTAATCCAAACTTTAACTAATTAATCCAAACTGTGCTTCAAGAGTTAATCCAAACTATGTTCAAAGAGTTACTCCAAACTGTGTTTAATGAGTTAATCCAAACTATGCTTAAACTGCAGTGATTGTAAGTCAGATTTAATCATTCGATGTCACAGACCTACGTTTACGTAGTAATAGTGCAGAGCATCAAATAAACCTATTATGACCCCCAGATAACTCATACCCAACAGTTGCCTGCACAAACGTGAAACAAACAGGGAAAGCAGATGTCAAAATTAAACTAAATCAGTTTAAGAGGCGCATTCAATTAAAAGTCATGCAGGTTAGATAGATATTACAAGGCTTTTTATTTCTAAGCAATTGAAGTTATGCATTTAGAAATATATTAAAATGCATAAGTATATGAAGGCAGTTGAGATAGTGAAGGTTAGAGAGAGATCACATGGGACACATATACAGAAGCAGCTGAGGTTATGCAGGTTACATAGAGATCCCAAGGCATGAGTATATCTAATCGGTTATGTAGGCATAACTATGAGGCAATCGAGGTTATACAAGTTATACAGAGATCACAATATATATCTGTATACGCAGTCGAGATCACAAGACATATCTGTATGCGGTAGTCGAGATCACAAGACATATTTGTATGCGGTAGTCGAGATCACAAGACATATCTGTATGCAGCAGTCGAGATCACAAGACATATCTGTATGCAGCAGTCGAGATCACAAGACATATCTGTATGCAGCAGTCGAGATCACAAGACATATCTGTATACGCAGTCGAGATCACAATATATATCTGTATGCGGTAGTCGAGATCACAATATATATCTGTATGCAGCAGTCGAGATCACAAGACATATCTGTATGCAGCAGTCGAGATCACAAGACATATCTGTATACGCAGTCGAGATCACAAGACATATCTGTATGCGGTAGTCGAGATCACAAGACATATCTGTATGCAGCAGTCGAGATCACAAGACATATCTGTATGCAGCAGTCGAGATCACAAGACATATCTGTATGCAGCAGTCGAGATCACAAGACATATCTGTATACGCAGTCGAGATCACAAGACATATCTGTATGCGGTAGTCGAGATCACAAGACATATCTGTATGCAGCAGTCGAGATCACAAGACATATCTGTATGCAGCAGTCGAGATCACAAGACATATCTGTATGCAGCAGTCGAGATCATACAGGTTAGACAGAGATCACATGGTATACATATATAAAGGAAGTTGACGGTTACGCCATTTCTCCATAACGTGTAGTTTTATTGGTATCCCAAAAGGTACACGATAAACATGTTATTGAGTGATATTAAAAGTTTCTAGTCACATCATCACCGTGTTAACCTTGATATAGGTGTTGCGATACTGCAAGAGAGGGAATGGAACAAAGCCTAAACATATCATGAATCTCCTGAAAGTGGTCCTCATCTAAATTATATACATGTTTGTCGATTAGTTATACGTTATTTAATAACTATTGGAATTGTTCTGTCTCTCTTTTCAATAAAATTTAAAAGTTGACTATACGGTATGCAAAAAAAAAGTCTTTCTTAGTATTACCGTACGATGGTAATTTCTTAAACGTTGTAATTTGCATCTACCTCTGTAGAATGTTAACCTGGATGTTAACATTGCAAGAGTCGTTTTCTGCATTAGCTACCAAAGCGGAAATCGCTGTAGCAAACGCCTGTACAACGAGAACGACATTTAAGGTAACTAAAAGTATTTACAGATTAGATACTTCAATGTTGTATTCGCAGTACTGCTTCGTCTTCGTTTATAACTGTGCAAAATATATTCGCTTTGCCACCGTCATTTGCACTTATTTTTTATATCGAATTTTATACCGAATAATAAAACACGTTTCTGGCTATTAAAGGTGATTAAATATAGCATCTATACATATATGTTAACAGCCGGTTTACATCTCGATGATGAAGCGTTTCCCATTTCCAGCAACGTCATTGGACGTATTTTCTCATTTCAAGTATAGGTTGTAAATAAGAGAATGTGGCAATAAATCATATGTGAAAACGACTACTGATCTAATTGAATATGATACGTATTAACGTAAATGTGGTTGAACTTCGTCTATAGCCATAATTGTTCGGAACTGAGTCTCTTCTTTTACAATATAGATATATTTATTACAACGGGAAAATTTATTTACTTCACAATTTATCTTCATTTTTATTTTTATTTTTTTCCAATCGCCACTTTGAAGAATCGGTAATAATGACTCCCTGCATTTAGATATCTTTTTTTAAAAAAAGTTAATTCGCAACAATAGCATCATCCAATTAGGATAAAAAGAAAATAATAATTCAGTTTGAATTCAAGTAATTTGCAAATAATGTTAAGAATGTGAACGAAGAGAAACGATTTTCCTGTTTTAATCAGATTAGCTATACAAATCTTAGTTTGTACTTCAGAATTCCTAAATTTGCAATATATGTTGTAAAGTAAGTGTGTGTGTGTGTGTGTGTGTGTGTGTGTGATTTTACAAAGCAGTTTAATCTTAGCTTGTACTTCAGAATTCCTAAATTTGCAATGTATGTTGTAAAGTGCGTGTGCGTGTGTGTGTGTGTGTGATTTTACAAAGCAGTTTATTGTTATAGCTTTTATGCTAGTTTGACTTCGAGAAATGGCGAATTTCGTACTCATTATCAATCCAACCACCTTTCTGTTTGGGAAAGAACGTCACTGAAATGAACAAGGAGAACCTACAAGACGTGAACAACTAAAATGCCACCAGCCAACTAAGTAAACAACTAAAATGCCACCAGCCAACTAAGTAAACCACCCACCTATTTACTTTCCCACGATTGTCAATGAGACAACGATTAACCTTGGAATTGTTTGCAATCATTGGTAATCTACGTTCAAAGGCCAATATAGATAGGATAAAACACATTCCCGCAGAATTTTCTGTTGGGGGTGGGGGTTGGGGAGAGGCAAACATGTAATGGTCAGCTATTAAGTTTACGGATGTAGACCAGAACATGTTTAGACCCTCCCCCCCCCATGATAAAAATAATTATCTGCATCAAAATTGTTTTAAAAATGAACTGAGACCTACCTTAATTTCGGACATTACTCCGCATGCATAGATCTATCCAGAATTTTAACATCGAACTGTGTTTTATCAAAATCCACATTCACAGTTCCTTTCATAAAGGCCAACTGTCTGAATGTGCACATGAACTGAAATGTGCACTGTCGTTAATGTTTTCAAGCTTCATTAAACTGACCTATCTCAATATACACAGGAAGATCTTCATTTCAATTGTTTGGGATCACGAGTTGTTGACAATGCTGTGGAAGCCCCGTATAAGCAAAACTTATTCTTGCAACTCGTTACCCAAAGACAATCAGTAATGTTCTGTGTACAACATATCTGAATGGAGCGGGACCGCAATGGGTATCATCTTTTTGTCCGATTCATGGGGCGTATTTATAGAATATATCACGTACTCGCTGATAGAACGCAATTATTAGGAATGCTATTTGTAACTGTACACCATCCCACGTCATGTTTTATTTCAAAAGAATTGTTATAATTCAATACACTGGCAAATTATCATTAAAGTTAATAGAACAGATACAGTTTCAAGCCGCTCTGGATCGATGCGCCCTGATAAGCTTATAACGGTATGCAAAATTCTGCGTCTTATCAAAATACCTTTTGCGAGTTCTTGTCCGTTTACCTGGATAATTCAGAACACCTATTAAGATATATTCTAGTTTATGAATTTTAAAAATGGCAGTAGTAAACAACCGAAATAAATCACAATGAGATCAATAACAAAGCTTTATCAGATCTTCGGAAAATATTGCCATATCATGTAAATAGCATAAAATAATTCATTGAAACCAATTTTGCACAATACTAAATCTTCAATATACGCTGCATCCATGACATCAACACCATGCTAAAAGTCATAATTACACCGTTCATGCTTAAGGTAATTATAAAACCATTCATACTCAAGATCATTATAACTTCGTTCAAGGCCAATATAACAGCTGAGAAAACGTCCGTATAAATGTGCACATAAGAGCAGTAACAAACCCGAAGATGTGACGTCCTTGTGGTGTCGGTGAAATTCTTCGAAATAGTCATCAAATGAATTATCTGAGCAAACAGGAGATAATTAGATTTACTTGTAAATAATTTCCTGGCCCTTAATTTACCTGGAAAAGTTCTCTAACTCTAAATTCGGTATTATTTGTGACCCTGCTGCTGGCAGATCGTTTGATGCAGACTTTATGTACACAATAATTACAACAATTTTCATTTGAAAATCTGATATTGTGAGCAATGACAGATATTTTGTTTCATCTCCGAGTTGATGTTTTCAGTTATGATACAATGGACATTTTTCAAACAAGCAACAATGTATGTAAACTGTCAGAATTGTTGATGGCTGTTTTAATCACACTCACTTTTAGAAACATATGTAATTTCATTATAGCTGTTTGCCGTTCAGAGTTTATATTGATTACAATGTGGGTGAAATAAACAAATATATTAATCGAAGTGAGGATAACAAAACAAAACTATTTTGCCAGAAATGAAGCCATGTCAGTTCTACATAGTTAAAAGTGCACCATTCTGGCACTCCCCGGTACCATAAGGTTATTAGATCAGAGCAAAATTGCAAATAGAAGATTTGCCGATATCCTTCAGTCACGACATTTATTACTCAGCTTAATAATTAATGAACCTGAAAAGATAATAACTACGGAACATACAAAAAGTGGAGGAATGGGAGCGGAGGGGCGTGGATGAAAACAGCTGAACAGAGAAAATTCGAAACTCGAGTAGATAGATAGCGGGAGGGAATCCTTAACAGCGCGACCCATCCAGTAGGTTTTGATAACTCGTGAAACAGATGCCATGACGGTATATTTTTTCATGAAAGGTAAATCCAGCTGATTAAAAAAATTGTTGTATACTTGAAAGAGGAATCTACACGTAATGGTTACAAGACAAGATGTACTTACCTTCATTCATTCTTTGTAGTAAGTCGTATAAAGATGACATATATAAATACACTGACAATTGGATGTCAGTCGCTCAGTATATGAACAGAGTGAAGATTCTGTTCGTCTTATAGGTTCATTCTCTCTCTGAAAATGTTCATGAAAATCATTGGAGCGAGCGAAGGCTCGAACAGGGAACCATCAATTGGCACTAACATTGTCGGTTACTAATGAATCGGGAGGGGGATACAAGGTGTAAATGTCACAGTCTGGAATCGAACCTAGTTCGTCCGTCTCGCAGCTATGGGCGCATACTACTAGACTAAAAGGTCCCGACCATCTGCGTGGTCTAGTATACCTGGACCGTTATAGTCCTTTTACATGTTAAGAAAGTAACATAATATCTCATAAAATAGACTTTCCTGGATCGTTTGGTATCGTTTTCTTGACCCCAACCAACCCCTTCTTCTGTATGTTTCACAGACCACAAGAAACGTGTATTGCTTGGGCCTATTAGTTTCATTAAGCTGAGAAATACTGAACCTGTTAAAATTGTTTTGGGAAACTTCTTATGATAAAGTTTCAGCTAAGAACAAGGGTAAAGCTGTGTCCGGCGAAATTGGATTTTCATTGATATATTTCACCATATTCTACTCTTTAAAACCATAAGTGAGGATGCAATCCTTTCCCAGTTGGAACTTCATAAAGCTAAATATTTTATTTCAGTCTACCGGTTCAACACTGTCTTATTATAAAACATTATGCATTGTCAAGCTGACAATAAACATTTCTGAATTTTCTATTTTCTGGTTAACCTCAATAAAAGGACACGAGAATGATTCAAATTCCAAGTAAGATATTTAACTGTAGGACATTCTATTCTGTATGTAGAGCATCGAACTCGTAATTCCCAAGGGCCGAGGGTTAGATACACACTGAAACCCGTCCAGATCGGCTGCCTCGGCGTGTCCTTGTGATGGCACATAGTTCCCATTTCCTTCGCGTGTTTTGGCCGATAATGTGCAAAAGCTGGTGTTTATACCAGCAAAACAACAAAAACAAAGAATCGGATTTAATGATCAGTTAGTAAAATATCGAGAGAAACGTTATCCCTTAGGGCTCGGTGCTATTTTACCGTTCACCGTCGCATGTTCTGGAAGCATACAGCGCTGTTGTCAGTGGGGCCAGTCTAAGTCAACCCTCCGTTGGAAACTTGGCTTCGTCAACTTATTTTAACATCTGTATTATCTAAATGTTAATGTTCTTACTCCGTTCTTTCTAAAACTCTTTCCATTGATTTGTAGACTTAACCTTTCGTTATTGCGAATAAATTGTATTAATAGTTTAGTGTCTTGAACTGTATGTATTGTGCAACATATATATGCTGAATGTTTGTATTGTTGTCAGGGCCGGATTACCCATTAAGCACACTAAGCACGTGTTTAGGCACCAGCTCAAAAGGGGCACCAGAACAATTTCAAATTAATTGTTGATGATAAAATTAAATGAATTATATATGACCATTTCGATCACATGTACTAGTATTTTGATTTGGAATGATGGCGACACTTGTATTTTCCGACCATTTTAGCTTTTAATATTGGTTTTTTTGTTTTTGTTTTAGTTTCACATTTTGTAGGAGGTGGGGCCACCATAATATTTTCAGTTCTTAGGGCCCTGGGAGGCCTTAATCAGGCCCTGGAAGGCCTTAGTCCGGCCCTGGGAGGCCTTAGTCCCGCCCTGATTGTTGTTTATGTCTTGGATAAACACACTATTAAATATTCCGCTGCATCTCATGAGGATCATGTGGTACGGACGAATATAACTTCGATGGCACAGAAGGGAAAATAGTCTAACTCATTACTCTAATCAGTATATATTCATACAAACTAGAGTGAATTCTTTCCAACTTCAGTCAGATAACCACCCTTTTCCCCGAACCCTTTTTATTTACATTCACTTTGTCCATTCACAGTCATACTCAAGACAACTTACACCAGTATATTGATTGGTGATATCTTTGTGACTGAAACTATAACAGCAGATATATATATATATATATATATATATATATATATATATATATATATATATATATATATATATATATATATATATATATATATATATATATATATATATATATATATGGATTAGTGGTATACATGCAAATGAGGCAATATAAATGAGCAGAGGGCAATTGATGGGTAAGTAGATATATGGATTGGTGGTATCCACATGACTGAGGCAACAGAAATGATAACAGGACAATTGATGGGTAAGTAAATATGTGGACTTATGATATCCGTGTGACTGAGGCAACATAAATGATTACAGGAAATTGATGGGCAAGCAGATATATGGATTGGTGATATCCACGTGAAAGAGGCAATATAAACGATAATAGGGCAATTGATGGGCAAGTAGATATATGGATTGATTGTACCCGTGTGACTCGGGCAGTGGAAACGATAATAGGACATGATGGATAAGTAGACATATGGATTAGGCAATATAAATGATGATAGGGCAGTCGATGGGTAAGTAGATACATGTATATGGATTGGTTATATCTTTGTGACAGAAAAAAATAACAGTGATTAGATAAGAGCTGAAGGGTAAACCGATGTATGGAGTGTAAAAGTTTCCAACGGAAAGGCTATGAAAACCCAAAAATGCAACTATATTCTACGGGTTCATCGGGCCGTATCATGAAAATTCGATCTATCAAAAGGCTGAATAAAGCAAAAACAGAGATACGTCATCTGACAGAGAAAAGAAAACTAAAGAAAAAAAATTCTCAGGACAAATATTTATGCTTTTGGGTTAAAATAATAAACAATTCGACACCTATTTAATAAAACGGAAAAAAGTTACAACGAAACAAGTGCAGATAACTATGCATTTTGAATGAAAAGCAAACATGTTTATGGTATAGTGTCACCGGAACAAAGATAAGTGCCTTAGAGACAACGCTTCCTTAATATCTGATTTCCGTCTGACACTAGATTTGCATCGCATTTATTATTGTAGCAATTAGGCAAATTATACGGAACGATTCGTATTATGAGCAAATTAAACTATACAACCTTTCAACCATACATCAATTATTCATTTGTGTATCAATTCATCCATTGCGGATTTGAGACATTTAGAACATATGGTTCGATGTTTTTGTTACTGTGATCAAGACTTCATACAGGATCATAGAAACTTGTTGGTACACTTGATGAGTGTATGGTGCATGATCGAGTCTGTAATATTCATGTTTGTTACTTTCTAGAATAATTCAATGTCACAAATATATACCTTGCCTGATATAAATATAGACCTTGCCTGATGTAAATTTGGGTCTTTCCTGATGTAAATATAGACCTTGCCTCATGTCAATTTGGGTCTTTCCTGATGTAAATATAGACCTTGCCTGATGTAAAGTTGGGTCTTTCCTGATGTAAATATAGACCTTGCCTGATGTAAATTTGGGTCTTTCCTGATGTAAATATAGACCTTGCCTCATGTCAATTTGGGTCTTTCCTGATGTAAATATAGACCTTGCCTGATGTAAAGTTGGATCTTTCATGATGTAAATATAGACCTTGCCTGATGTAAATGTGGGTCTTTCCTGATGTAAATATAGACCTTGCCTGATGTAAATATATCAAATTATCAAATAAATAAATTAATCTATTAATTAAAATCCCCAGGAAATAAACACTTCTTATGTGATAAGAGCTTAATACAAAATTCAGATTGGGATTAATATTACAACAACTTTTTTTTTTCAAAATCAAGGCAAGTTTTTAATGAGAATTCGGGTCTTCAAACAATTTGCGACATATAAAAACGAAAGCATTACGTTATTTTAGGGTCAGAGTTTTAGATCAGATTCGTTAATCTGTCAGGTATTTGAAAATGAGTACGCAATCGTAATGTTTCATTTAAGCAAAATGTTATTGGTAAGAAAAAGTCTTTTTTGCTTTAAAATGATTCATGATAAGACAAATATGTAATGCAATTTACTATTGTTATTATTATTATTATTATTATTATTATTATTATTATTATTATTATTATATGAATTTAAAATAAGTTTAATATACACTTTTATGCATTTGTTGGGAAAAGAACTTGTAGGCATTGCTTATTATTCGATCTGGACCTCTGTATCAAAACATGAAATGTATATCAATTATATTCGATTAAAAAGTCAATACTTTTGCACTGCTAAGTTTTTACTTAGATTAAGCCGTAGATGTTGATTTAGTGATTTCTCTCTCCAGATACACGAGGAGAGCATGTCAAATAAACTATAGATATATTAAAGATTTCAGACGACATATTTACCAAAAGTATGATGGAAACTTCTTGCGTTGCTATATTTGTTCATATTTTATGACAGAGATAAGTCTTTGTATTGTTTGCCAATTGAAGTCAGCTGGTTTTTTCGTGTGAGATAAAGAGTAAACTCCATGTGTACATCTTCGAGCTCGAGAGACGCCCTAAGACAAATTTAACACGCTTCCATCCATTTTTTTTTTTTTTTTCTGTCACACTACAACTATCACGCAAATCTTTGACTGCCACATCAGAAGTTACATGCATTACAGTCAAGAAATTTCATCTTTCTTCTACTGTCCCTACGGAAATAAATCATTTAACAGAAAGAAAGGTCCTTGTGATGTGGCCCCTCAGTTAATAAGGATTGTCACGCACGTCACGCTAAGTACATACTGATTTCCTGGCTGAATGAGTGTGATGAATTTAGCAGGCCTGGTAAAATTGGAATAAAACTAGTGTGATGAATTTGGCAGGCCTGATACAAATGGGATACAACTAGTGTGATTTAAGATGAGATAAAAATATTGTGAAAAATCTCAAATGGAGAAATCTGAATTAAAACGACAGGATTGTATTTCTCATTGATCAAGACCGGGCCTCCAAGTTTTTCAAAGAATAGGACATTTAAAACTTTTTTGATGTTAGATTCTGTCGTTGTCTTGTAAGCGTTTAACTTAAGATTTGTAGCTAATATTAGAATGGTCCATTAATTAGATAGTCGTCCTATGTCAAATGGAATGGTTCATTGATGACATAGACGTCTTATGTTTAACGGAGTGGTCCATTGATGAGATAGTTGTCTTATGTCTAATGGAATGGTCCATTGATTAGATAACTGTCTTATGTCTAATGGAATGGTTCAGTCTCTTATGTCTGATAGAATAGTCCATTGATGAGAGAGTTATCTTATTTGTAATGTAATGGTCCATTGATGAGATGGTTGGCATATGTCTAATGGAATGGTCCATTGATGAGTTTGTTGTCTTATGTCTAATGGACTGGTTCATTGATGTGATAACTGTCTTATGTGTAATGGAATGGTTCATTATTGAGTTAGTTGTCATATGTCTAATGGACTGGTTCATTGATGAGATAGTTGTCTTATATCTAACTGAATGGTCCATCGATGAGTCAGTTGTATGTTTAATGGTATCTTCGCCAGCCAAGGTTCCAATAACCCTATCTACACCTTGGCATATCGAGCAGATATTTCTTAGCTTCAGGTCTGTGAATTTCATTGGATGAGGCGGCAAGCCACCGCATTCAATCAAAATTAAGTTGTTCAAATTTTAACACTTTTCTTACTTGATCGAGACAACGGGAGCACACAACTTGAATGGACTGACAAATAAACAATTTTCTAGTGCCGGTCCGTATTTGCACAAATACCTTTCACTCAAATACATCTGTAATGGCTTCCCTCTGGCATATAGTTATAATTTCGATGATAAACTTACAAAGTATCCTTTTTAGGTCAATTGTCACCACCGTTTTCGGCCAAATGTACACTGCACCACACTATTGGTTAGTTGGCATTTCATACTAAGGGAGGCAATACATGAAATCCAATAGATGTCGCTAGGACAAAGCACTAATATAGCTGTTCGATCCGCCAAAGTGTATATAGGGTTATCGGAACCTTGGCTAGCGAAGATGGTTTAATGGTGGCATTAAATGGTGGATATTTAGACAGAATACAATTATAATTTTCAGCTGATCTTTCATTACTGCACAATGACGAATGCCTTTGTATTATATATGCAAAAGCATCAAAGTCCTGACTAAGAGTACGACAGAGTGTTTTTTGTTGTCTTAGAGGTATAACTTAAGAACATTATTATTTGGACGACATTGATTAAGATTTTACTTGATATCACGTAAATAGTTCAAAAGGCAGTTGCGATAACAATAAAAGCGTTAATTTCTTATTTAACCATACCTAAATTAGATATACACCATGAGGTACAATTCAAATTCGCAATGGTATACAACCAGTTTGAAGAAGCCATGCAAGTGAATATTTACTTTCAACAGGGATACCTATAGCTTTTATATCATAGGTCATAATAGCGGTAAGTTATTGTTTGATACATACATAACATTACATAGCGATTTTGTTTTGCGTAGGCGGATGGGCGGAAACTACAAGTGTGATATGGCGTAGTGATATGTCGAGGCCGTTATGCTTTTAGCAGACTGACAGAATAAGTCAATATTATCAGAATAAAATGTCTCAGAATGTAATAATATAGTTTACATAACTGCATTCGCCCAAGAAGACTGGTTTCATAACTGAAATTAGCTAAATGGGACTAGTTTATTAGAATGTCACCAGTGTAATGAAAATTTAAATCAAAATTAATAAAGAAGAACCTTGCCGTATTACATATCTTCTTGTATGCTTATGTAAATTACGAAAGATGGAAAAGGCAGGTGTTACAGTTCGCCAGAATTATCCTTGAGAGGTGCTCCATTATTGGTAACTGTGTAAACAAACAACGCAAATATTTCAGTTCGCACGACAATAATTTTAAATTAGCGTAAAATATTCTGGAGACGGTTGTATTTTTATGCTGTATAAGTCTGAGGCACTCCGAATGACGGAAATTCTTTTTTATTGGTTGTGAAGGACTTTCCGTTTCATAATAAATATGTCACAAGACCAAATTCATGTATTTTTGTGGAGTGTTGTCGAGAATCATTCTCTCGCAAAAGAACTTGGTCCACGAGCCTATTCACTATTTGGATGCACATATAGACAAAGTCAATCACTTTCACAGTGTCCGGATGTGTAGGCCGTTAAATATTTAGCTATACTTGCAAAGATTGATGTGGTATTTAAACAGCATTTGATTGGGAGCAACTCGAGTTAAATAAAACTGTCGTCCTTCTCTTGATTCATGTGTCTGACTAAATTTAAGATATCATTAATTGATTGAGGAAGTCTGAAATTTTAGGTATCTATCATTGGACTCGTACAAAAGAGTCAAGCTCATTCTTAAACTTTTATTGTAAATCCATATAATTTCCTCAGACATTACAACGATATTGGATCTCCTCGGATGTTACAGCGGTATTGGCTGTTCAAGAATATAACAAGGACAATGCTCTGCTCGTTTGATTATGTTCCAGTCTTATCTTTAACTATAAAAATGAGCGATAAGAAATGTTTGCCATTGATCGATTAATAATATCACTAATAACATAGCAAGCCTTAGTGAGGTTTATTCCTGCGATGGATACTTTTTACGAAACCGAGAAATGAGCAATAATTTATACATACAGATAAAATGAATTCACGATGGAGCGGAATTAATTCAAAGTCAGACATGCAGGCATTAAGTCCATAAAAGTTATGATCGTTTCTAAATTATTTGAATCAAGTTATGAAATTCTATCTTTTGCAAATGCTCGATTTTGATTTCATTATCTAATGTAAAGGACGGTCGTCTAAGACAGTAGCAAACTTCATATTTTTTTTCAAAACCGATTCCTTCTATGTAGGTATTATGGAATTGCGGACTACATACAAACTTTCCTTCCCTCCGGTATTCAAGAGCCTGGCAAGATTTGCACCTTATAAACTGAAGAGTTGACAACTGAAATGCTCCGATAAATATACTTATGTCAAAAACACATGTTAGTACATTTTTGTTCACGAAGAATTATACTTCGTTTCGATTACAATCAAGATATACATTCAGCTTACCTTAGGTATGAAAATAAATAAAATAAATGGGTCAAGTGTCGGAACTATTTTGTTAATTTTAACACCCATGCGTGTACACTGAACTAGTCTGCGTAGGGATAGTATCCAAAACTGGATAGTGAAGCTCTAGGTAACAGAGGCGCTTACTTAGCAGTGCAAAATGAGACAATCGAGTACGTTATCCTTATATATATATATATATATATATATATATATATATATATATATATATATATATATATATATATATATATAATTATCGATATTTTAGATGCATTGTAACGAATAGTGCTATACAACATCACTCCTTTTATAACTTTTTTCTTGCATCGTCTTTGTAAATATCTAGAACCAAACATGATGCAGGTTATGTACATTAATTACATTCTTTTGTGGTATGCTTTTGTTTTCATTGATGCAATTAATTCTTTGTGATCTTGTGCCATTGAGAACTAACTTTGTTGATTCCGAAAGTGCTAAAGCTGGATTATGTCTTGTACCTTTAAGCAGTTGAAAACATATATTCAAAAGTCAGTAATTGTTATGCCATGAGAAAGAAAATCATGAAGCAAACAAAGTATAAACCTGGATGACATCTTATGAACATATCTCCTATCCTAGGTTTTATTTCTTGTCTCAGCTGTGTGATTATGGAGAAAGCAATCACAACTTATACAAACTTTCACAACCATAAAGCTGTTCAAGTCCCCTCTACTAACATGTAATTCCAGGACGAAAGTTGGTTCTATTTCATGAAAATGTATTTCATCGGACTCGGATATAAACCAAGGAGACAGAGTAATAATAATGTAAACTAATGTGCATTCGGAATGTTACTTTCGCTGTGTATGAACATCAGCTGAGATTCCTAAATTACTGTTTTCGCCCACATATTCATGCCAAATATGTTGTCGGTAAAAGATAATAATACTGTGTTTGTTCTGGAATTCGATATATCTGTATAAAAAAGGCGATATATGTTATTTTGTGAATAAAATGAAATTTCATATATTTCTTGCTTATTTGTTTCTGAGTAATGTAGAAATTAAATCATCTCTATTACGGTGTCATGGTAGGATAATTTCTCTTTCTTTAGCATCCCAACACATACTAGACGTAAGTGAAATTCATATTGCTTATGCTGAATATAAATATATCGTGCCCTCGTTTTATTTATGAAAGTTCATCTACAAAATAAAAACAACAATTGTCACTCGCTATATTTCTGTTTAGAAATTCCCAAAATGATCCGCCGCATGTATTTACGTACCTGAAGCACAAATTGCTTTTTTGGATAATGCCAACAAAGTATCTAATTCATACGACATTTATTGGAATCACAAAATGGCTCGTGTATACCGAATAACTGTTTGCATCGGCGCAGATAAACGTTCGATTAAGACTAATTTTTTTTTTTTTATACACTGCGTTGATGACGTCAAACGTGATGTTCGAGAAATACGACCCTGACCTCCATCGGCAGCCAACTCTGCAGCCCTAAGACCGTAATACTGTTTCAATGGAGTAATCGTTTGATTAACTTATCCCCATTTTCAAAGCAAGTACTCAGCCTCTCTCTCTCTCTCTCTCTCTCTCTCTCTCTCTCTCACACACACACACACACACACATCCTCCTCCTCATCATCATCCATGCACGCAAATACGTACATGTTTGTATTTTAACTGTGCTCTCATATACAAAGTGCTTTGCATTCGACTCGATGAACTGAGAGGACATATTAAATAAATTTGTTCGTAAAATCTTCTCTTGTATGCAAGCACATAGATGGTTGCATGACAGACATCAAAAGTGTATAAAATATCATTTGTATTTCACATTTTTTTTTTATTCAACTTACAAAATATACAGTAAGATAAAACTGCATAGTTTCTGAAAACTTCATTTGTTTTTTTTACTCATCGGATTTAAAGCACAACGCTTTAAAGTTTGGGTTTGCCTCCCCCAAAAAGGAAAGAAAGAAAGCAAGAAAGAAAACTAAACATAGGTCTTTGTGTCCCGATTTTCAGTTTCTATTGAGAACACTTATCACCAAAAATATGCCTCATGCGTTATGGATTGAAGACCATTTGGAGAATATAACAGTGATAAAGTTGATCATCAGTGATAAAGATAATCATCAGTGTTAAAGTCGACCAATGGTGATAAAAATGATCATCAGTGATAAAGTTGATCATCATTGTTAAAGTCGACCTTTAGTGATAAAGCTGATCATCAGTGATAAAGCTGATCATCAGTGATAAAGCTGATCATCAGTGATAAAGCTGATCATCAGTGATAAAGCTGATCATCAGCGTTAAGGTCGACCGTTGGTTTATAAAGCTGATCATCAGTGATAAAGTTGATTATCAGTTGTTTAATAAACGACGGTATCATCCCTGTGACGACTGACAACAAGCTGCATTGTATCCACATGCATTATGTGGGTGTATTTAGTTGGATAATAATACTAATATATCTATTATTATATCAAACTTCATATTCATCGCAAAAAAAACGAGTCAAACTCCAGACGATCTCATTGAATTACACCCTTCCCCTGTGTCCGAACAAACAAATTATAACCTTCGACGTTCAAATAATATGGTCATTTGCAATGACAGCCTAAATTCAACCAAAACCATCTTTTGTAACCTCAATCTAATCCTTGGGAACAATCTCGAACAGGATACTTAAAGTAGAACGTCTTACAGTGCTTTGACAAAGTGTTTATGTCCAAATATCGTGACTAGCATAATGCCAAGTTTTCTTAATCGAACACTGGATATTATCCATACTAGATTATGACACAATGTAAGTTCATTAAAGGTTGATCTTTACCGTGTTCAGCTTGTTCTTGTGGTAGATTGAAACCACCATGCATTTCTTCATGTACTGTCGCAAGTACAGTAGACAACGAAATTAGCTAATACGAAAATTACTCTCAGTGACATATGCAACTAGCTTAGATTAACTGTTTTGGGGAATGGGCGATGCAAATGGCAGAGATGGAATTTGACCATGTATTCACACACACACACACACACACACACACACACATATATATATATATATATATATATATATATATATATATATATATATATATATATATATATCGGACGATTTCATTAACTTACTCAAATTGTGATTACTGTCATTTTACACTTCTCTCCCTCTCTCTCTCCAATAATTTTTCATTATTATTATGTTGTCATTTTGAATATGTTGTAATAGTTGCATCATGTAGGGAGAGGGCTAATTTACGGTGTTAGAAATAGTACAAAATCCCATTGTATCTTATTATGACAGTAAAGTAGGTTTAAATTAACCCCAACAAAGGTCATTAATTGTATAATGTTGAAAAACCTGTCTCTGATGTTTATTTGACCTGTAAAGCTCATACGCGACGTAGAGGTGAATCGATAGGTTGACAGGTTCATAAAGACATATATTCAAAGGTCAGTAATTGTTATATTACATGATTTCGTGCCAGATTGTGAGAATGGTTTCAGTGTGATGAATATACTATTTCAACTGGTTGTTGCTACATAATATAACGTAGGACGTACGTCACAAGGAAATATTACAGAATCACAGACCTTTATTTCGGTGAATATTAAGTTTTATGAACCAGTAAACCACATATTGACTGATACAGAACAAAGTCAATATGCTGAGTTTATTGGTTAAGAATTTTATTACAGTCGATAATGTGATATATCCATCAAACTCGTTTCCATCACTAAAAGGACCTATTCCTTGGGGTCGGAGCCAAAGAAACGGGGTGGGTGGGTTTGTTCGCTCATTATAGATCACCCAAAGTCATACTCAACAGGTATTTATCATGGAGTACTGTAGTTTTAAGACATATACGAGGCGGAATGTAAGAACCATTTATACCTGTATATTAGGGTATATTAGAGTAAAAGGGATTTGGGTTTAAGATCCATTTAAACACACATACTCGGAAGTACTGGATTCTAAGACATACACAATGGAATAGATGTAAGCGCCATTTAAATATATATACTAGTGAGTAAGGGACTACTGTTTCCGTTGTTATTTATGTAATCGAAATTGATATATGTTGTCGAATTACTAGAGTGTATGAACCTTTTTGCTGTTAGTAAATGAAGATGCACGAGAAACCGATTACAGCAAGTTCTCAGCACGGATTTATTGTTTGAGGAGACTGGTTTCAAAATTTATAAAGTTTCCAATTATTGATGTATTAAATTTTTAATCCACAAAATGACGTCCATCATCTAAAGTTCATCTAATGACTTTACAAGTCCCAGACTGCTACCACGATGTACATGCTAGACTGATGAATTTACTAGTCCCAGACTGCTACCACGATGTACATGCTAGACTGATGAATTTACTAGTCCCAGACTGCTGCTATAATGTACATACTTCGCATTATTTTTATCTATGCTGAGGAAAGGTAGAACTATATCTGCTGTCATAGACAGTACAAAATCTAGACTTTTATAACACTGCATGTGCATTTTTCTTGCATTTATAAAACTACAATGTCGGAGCACATTCTCAACAGCAAGTTTTTCTTGTTTTGTAAAAAACGAGTTTGCTGTAATTTTGTCTTCTGTACTTGGATCTTAAAAAGAATTTATTTCCAATATAATGGAGGAATTTGTACGTACATTGACACCGTATAAAATATCGTCTCAACCAGTAGACATTACTTGTTAAGGCACATGCATTTACTTCGTGTTGCTTTTGAACAAGAAAAACTGAAGAGCGCATACCTTTGCATGGCATATTCTGCTGTCGAACTGGGGATCTAACCTGGGACAGAAGAGGTGCAAAATGAGTGCATCATGTCTTAAAACATACATAAAGAAGGTTTAGAAAGACGATCATTGCTTTATAATCAACAAGTTAACGTCTCAGTTTAATTTGTTGTTTCCTTATTTACAGATTTTCTCAGTTGTTTGATAATAGTATTTTCCCACTCTTGTAACAAACTAGATCTTAAAAATGAGTACTGATTTCGTGTAAATTTATTAAACGAATGGAATAACTTCTTGTGCGAACATTGGCAAGCATTGCAATTATTCAACATTTTAACAAATTTTATCTGGAATGATCATAAATGTAATATTATATTTATCGCATGACACAAAATACTAATTTTATTTGACGAAACTGCAGAACAATGTAGTAAATTTGCCAGCAATAAATGCAGATGCCTCGTCATTGCGATTTTCCTTAAAAAATAAAATTTGTGACGTCATGATATATAAGAAATTATGATATGAGTAATCGACGACAATAACAGAGTAGAAATGTAATTAAACTACATATCAAAATACTATTCAAAGTATAGAGATACTGAAATAAATAGAGATACTGAAATAAATAGAGATACTGAAATAAATCTCCAATGTGTTTATGTAAATAGTATTGAAAACACAGAATGGTGTGATCCAACTTTAGAAAGATGAGGTTGCATTTGTTTGGTTCTAATCAACAATTATTGTAGCTGTTAGACTCAAGACAACTCATCAATCTGCATCAGTCACTAATCTACAGCAAAGTATCGAGTTTATGGTAATAGCCTGATTCCATTGATTTCCTTACAATCAACATGTAATGTTTTTTTTTTGTGTGTGTGTTACACATTTATCTCCCCCATGAGCTAAAGCTTCTGGTCTCTGTATTTATTCAGGAACAATGAAGCCACGGGATGTCTGACAGTCTACAGTTTGTCTTCATATAAGTTTATAGGTCTGTACATGAATTTTAACGGATTTGTTACATGTTTTTTACTTGATAGAACTGGTTAATTGTCACATTAATTTATTATCTACCTTAGTTAATAATATATTCTGACCACTGACGTGAGTGCTGTTTTGTGTGGATTTTATATACATTAACTGTACCATACGGGTATAAAGGGTTTTAGAGAAATATGGTTTCGCAGAGAAAGACAAAAAGATCAAAACTCGTACACAATCCATAACCCGGCCCAAACTAGGAAAATATTTATACAACTCGACATAATTTTGTTCAGATGTAATCTGTCTCTCCATCACAATCGAACAGCTTTATGCAGCAAAACCGGAAACTTTATACATACAATTCCTACTAAATGGGTGCGAGGAAGCAACCGCCCTCGGCCCTAAATCACTCTAAAATAAATCGTTATTTCTATTTGATACATGTAATAAAATACGTCATATTTAAATTTAAATCTTATCATAGTTATTTTTTTTTCCAGAGTGAGCAGTGAAACATTTCATTTCTTTTTCACGTTCTCGATCTTCAGCATGATAAAATGAAGAAAAAAGAGCAAACAGAAAAATACGTAAGTTTTTGTCACAGAGAGAGAGAGAGAGAGAGAGAGAGAGAGAGAGAGAGAGAGAGAGAGATTATACAATCTCAAAGCTTGACATTTTTGACGTACGTATCTAAAATAGTTTGAATATCATTAAATATAAAAATATATACATGGAGAAAATGCGCCGAAATAAGCACGTTGATTAATAGGAACAATTTGTTAAAATACACTTAATGTACGTGTACGATTGCAAATTTTATAAGGTGTTCGCATTATCAGTCATTTGTCAGACAAAATTACATGATGTCTTGTGAGATAATGTTTAAAAGACAATCGAGATATAAATGAAAACAATATGTTCCAGTACATGTCTTACTGGTGCTTAATGAATGCAGACCTTCCACTCATTATAATATGGCAGTCATTTCTCTAGGGACTGCCCCCACAAAAATCATTCCTGTGCACGCAATACATGCGTAATTTGAGAAAATATGTGAAAAACTAAACAATAAATGCCATTGAATACTGATTATCGATTGGTTTATTTTCGGCAATTAATCTTGCAATGGTAAATAATTGCAGAAACTGTTATTAAGGACTCTTCGGAAAAAAGAGAAGGACATCAGAATCAGCCTCATACATTTAGATGAAGGAGTCTGTCCCATCATTATAGAAGACCGACTTAAACAAAAGTTTTGAATTACTAAAATCGCTAAAATTACAAAGGACAAAAATACAAATACATGATTTTTCATTTCACATTAAATGGGAAAAAACAAAAACTTCCTTTCCAAGACGTGTATATCTGATGTGTGATCTTGTTTTATTAAATGTTATATCTATCACCTGATAATTATATTGCATTTTATTGAAAGCAGACAGTTTAAAAAAAAAAAAATAAATAGCGTAGTTTTTACATGGATGTATGCGTTTCATATACCTTTAAACGACTTTGACATGAAACAAGACATTGACTACATGCATAAATATATACAAGAAAAGATAGTGAGACGGCAAAACAGTTCGAAATTTAATTACGCATAATGTAAAACTGATTCGCCAGTAGAGGAAAGTGAAATAAACTTATAAAAGAAAAAACAACAACAATATAACAAGATACTAAACGTAATTGCAGTGCCTTATTACAAGCTACACGAGCATTTGCTAGGCAGACTAGGGGCCCCGAGTGGCCAAGTGGTCTAAAGCGCTCTCCGTTACGGATCACTGCCATCTCACCAGTCTGCGTGGGTTCGAGTCTCGGATTCGGCGAATGTGGATATGTGAGAAAGCTTGCCAGTAGCTTCTCGCGGGTCGGTGGTTCTTTCCGGGTATTTCCCGGTTTCTTCATCCACCATTAATACTGGCCGCCATGTATAGCCTATCGTGTGCTGAAAAATGACGTTAAGCCCGACAACAACAACTACAACAACAACTAGGCAGACTAGGTGTCTACATGCGTATTTATTTTCATTATTTCAAATTTTACCAATCTGATTTCCGCTTGAATTTAGTGGAACAAATTAGTATCAAGAGGATATCTACCGAGGTACAATTTTTAGTAGATATAAGGAAAGATTTCACGAGTAAAAGAAATCGATTTTTAGTAGATATAAGGACAGATTTCACGAGTATAAAGGAAACCGATTTTTAGTAGATATAATGACAGATTTCACAAGGAAAAAGAAATCGATTTTTTAGTAGATATAAGGAAAAATTTCCCGAGTAAAAAGAAACCGATTTTTAGCAGATATAAGGAACGATTTCACGAGTAAAAAGAAACCGATTTTTAGTAGATATAAGGAAAGATTTCATGAGTAAAAATAAACCTATTTTTAGTAGATACAAGGAAAGATTTCACGAGTAAAAAGAAACCTTTTTTAGTAGATACAAGGAAAGATTTCACGAGTAAAAAGAAACCTTTTTGTAATAGATATAAGGAAAGATTTCACGAGAAAAGTGGAAACCTTTTTATAGTAGATACATAGAAAGATTTCTCAAGTAAAGTGGAAACCTTTTTTTCAGGAGATACAAGGAAAGATTTTAACACTAAAATGGAAACATTTTCTAGCTGATATAAGGAAAGATTTAATGAGTAAAGTGGAAACCTATCTTGGATAGATATAAGGAAAAATTTCTCGAGTAAAGTGGAATTTTTCTCTTAGTAGCTATAAAGAAAGATTTCACGAGTAAAGCGATAACCTATTTAACAGAGATAAGGAAAGACTTCACTAGTAAAGTGGAAACCATTTTTAGTAGATATGAGGAAATATTGCACGAGTACAATAGAAACGTTTTCTTTAGTAGATATTAGGAAAGATTTCAGGAGTAAAATGGAACTATGTATTATCAAGAGTGTCGAAACGAGGAGAGACTATACAAAAAATTTCCACTTCACGAGGAAATAATTCCCGATGTCGTCATTATATATTTTTAAGGCAAGAAGGATCTATCTGCATGAATTTGTTTACTCCGTTCTGTGCCAATACGATTAACGGCTGCAAATCTGCATCAATAAATAATAAATTCAAAATTTTTAAATAATTTTAGGAGAACGACTTTTACAAATTTAGCTAGTACATATAATGCTTCGAATTGTGGGGGTTTTTTTTGGGGGGGGGTTGTGTTTTTTTTTTTTAAATGAATGATTGTTTTCAAACGAAAATGAAGAGATTTGTTTTCGATATGTTTCTTGCACGAATTGATACAGTAAACATTGTTTGGGTAGAGTACTATATAAGCTGTCAAATCCAACAGATTTCAGACTGTAATACCTGTTAACCAAGGATTTGAATGACTGAAATTCTACTTGAAAGGATTTCCGTTCTGTCCTTTGTTAATTTCTGCATTCAAACGATATGTTAGTTAAGGTTAAGGTTGCAGCCTACTTCGGAAGCAAATAGTGCACTCAAATTTCTGTTGGCACTGTATTTCTGTATTTAATCACTATTTGTCAATACCAGATTTCTCCTACGTTTTCAAACATCACTATGATCGCGATAAGCGTTAAACTTGTTACTTAAACGATTTTATTGCTCGTTTTAAACAAGCGTTTTTCTTACAAGTAGTACCGTTTGTCGCTGAGTGTAACATGTATACTGTATGGGTAATTCAGTATATCAAATAACAACAGATTCAGTAACAAACATTTTGCATGACACGGTGTGAAAATAAATTATAAAAAATTAATACATGAAGCCGACATTTTTTATTGGAGTTCATTTAGGCATTCTTGATGACGCCCCTTTATGGAATACGTAAATGTAAGCGACAAGGTCTGCAGCCTTGACACATCTGAGAGAGAGAGAGAGAGAGAGAGAGAGAGAGAGAGAGAGAGAGAGAATTAATTTAATTTTGCATGCACATGAAGATAAAGTGTAATTAACATACATAAGGAAAGCTATTTCCTAAATAGGAGAAAGTATTTCCAAAAGTGATATTGCCACTGTGGCAATAAAAAACGGTATCTCTACTATAGCGATATGACTTTTCTTCTGCTTATATATCTTGAAATATTTCACCAAAATGTATAATTAAGTGTCTTTCCATAGTCTTCAATGTTGTATATGAACAAGCACTGATAGCCATCTAACGTTATATTTTCAAATTTGATTTTGATAAAATGACTGACCAATTCACCAATTTAATTGGCATAAATAATCATTTCATGCTCAAATTTACAACTCCTCACCCATATCTTTGCATACTAAAGACTGTTTAATAAAACGTGACAGCTTGTTTTCAATGAAGCAAAGTACATTAAATTTGAGATATACAAAAGAGATAATATCTGTTTACCATATGATGAATCTTCATTAGGGGAAATGTCATACCAGGGCTTCGTAAATCCAATTATGTGCCTCTCGGGCCAAGCTCAAATTCGGCTCGTTTAGAGAGAGAGAGAGAGAGAGAGAGAGAGAGAGAGAGAGAGAGAGAGAGAGAGAGAGAGAGAGAGAGAGAGAGAGAGAGAGGTCCTGTTCGGTTCGTAATGCTTTATGTTCTGCAAGTTGTATAATCTGCTATCGAGCAAACAGTACATAACATATAGACATCCTTTAAATAATTTCACATAATATGCTGACAGTCTGTCATTTCCTTGTAGTGAGTGTCAAGGTAAGTCTCTCATTTTCTCGCATAGAAATGATAAGGTGAATGTACTGTTTAAAGCAAGTTTTGACAAACAAGAACTACATATTTATATTTTAATTTCCCATGTTAATAATGATAGATGTTTGTACACGGGGCTCACAGACTTTAAAAATATGACCTAGACATATGTAGTTTGCAAGCTCCAACACTGAATAATTGGCGTGTCATAGATGAATGTCGCCCATTTCAAGGTGACCAGGTGATAAGGTTTATAATATAACCCGTGAGGTGTCTTTGACAACAGGGGTTACAAATAAAAAGCACTCGTTTCTAACGACTAGCCACTTCAACATCTAGAACGCACAAGTGTGATGATCATCTATTGTTTGCGTGATTATTACAGGAGACGATGCATATTTACTGTCTGGAAAATAATTAAATTGATGAAAATAAGTGTTCTTAAAGCGTTCTCAAAAATCAACCCGTCAAAAATTGTTTAGCTACACGTCGTTGATTTCAAGATGAAAACTGGATGACTTGAAATCGGAAGTATACCTGCATACACAAAATGACTTGTTTAGATAATGGGGGTTCATGATTAAAAAGCACGTGGAAGTTTAGACCGCACCGTACTCAGTGAAGCGATTGACAAATTCCAGTTAAATGATGTCCGAATTGTTTTATTATTTACTGTCATAGTAGTTTAAATATATTTTAGGGGAACTCATTCATTAATTAGACTCAGACTATTTGCAGTGCACTGTGTAACACGCGTCACGTGGCATCAGTGAGGCCTCGCTTTGGTAAGAATATATTCACGTCTCGAAGCTGGAAAGATAATTCACGTTGCGAACTTAATAGAATATACGAGTTACTTCAATAGACTATGTTAAATTTCTTTCCATCTTCCTTATCGAAAATAAAAAAACTACAGGGGCAGATTGTGGGTGGGTTGTGGGGGAATCTGGATCCGAACCTGAGATATCCTTTAATGGACATACCACTCTTGAGGCTCAAAAACGACTTGCCCTAATTATGTTTGTATGAACTATAGAACCAGAAGTTTCAAATACAGAATTCACACAGCCTTGGTAAAATACTCATTATCTGTACCTGATATAGTTCAATAGGCCAAACAGATTTTAAATGACTACCGAAATTAGCGGCTACTTTATATTCATAACCACAAAGGAAAAACCGTTTACTGATATATGGGATATAATTACTTGATGCAAATCACCCGATAATAATATCTGCGGAGAAGACATTAACTTGGAGTGATTAAATTTCAATAATTATTCCATTCTATAAAATAAATATGGTTGTCTGATAAGCATATTACAATATTTGACTTATAAATTATAAAATTTGCTGACATTCTATGTGGGTTTACTAGAATGGAGTAAATGTTAAATGGCTGTACTTTTTCTCTAGATTTGGATATGCGTGTATAAAGAATATAACTATATGCAAACATATTTTGTGATGAACATAAGCAGGTCTTATCTATAGCATTTAATCATTTAAATTATATATATATATATATATATATATATATATATATATATATATATATATATATATATATATATATATATAGAGAGAGAGAGAGAGAGAGAGAGAGAGAGAGAGAGAGAGAGAGAGAGAGAGAGAGAGAGAGGTTTGCGTGAAATCGCATTGTATTTCATTTACAAATAAAGAACTTTCATCTTCTTATCTTTATTTGCACCTTAAAACAACATGTTATTAATTTATAAAAAGATGTAAACGTAATTAGTACATGTATAAAGAAACGTAGATGAGGAAAGAAAGGAAGGGATAGAATAATGACATAGAAGAGCAAAGACACACATATACATGAATACAAATAGTCATATTAATAGATACATGTATATAGACAAGGACTTTGGAACTGGAAACATTTTAACGAGAGACTGGTGTTTAGGTAAATTACACAGCTAATAACAGAACTGTGCAAACTTACAATATGTCATTAATATAGTCTTTGTCTACTGTTCCACTTAAAGTTTAATTGATCTCGCAGGTTTTAGTATCAAATCCAGTAAGCACACAAAGTGAAACAGAGTCCTTCACTGAAATTATCCAATGTCAAAAGACTGCAATCAGCTTGATACTGGGGAGTCTTGAGTTCAGTCACAGGTCTGCTTCTGTTTCCGATTCATCCAGTGTTCACCTCAGATCGGCGACATGCAGTTTAACAATCTTTGACGGATCGACGTTTAAGAACTATTTGATAATATTTATTTTGATTAATTTAATTATTTTGCAAACAGTAAGAATCAGTCTGCTGTAATAATCACGCAAACAACAGATGATAAACACACGCTTGTGCGTGCTAGCCTTTCTGGTGGTTAATCGTTTTTATTTTCAACCACACCTGTCAAAGAAATCTCACGGGTTATATTATTCACAATTATCACCTAGTTACCTTGAAATTAGCAACATGCATCTCGGGCACGCTAATTGTTCAATGTCGGAGCTCACAAACTACTCGTGTCGAGGTCAGGATTTTAAGTCTGCGAGTTCCGCAAACGCAAATCTATAACGATTGCAATATAACTAATAAGACAAAATATAAACATTTATTTTTTATTTGTCAAAACTTGCTTTAATAAGTACATTTTCATATTATCATGTCTGTGCGAGAACGTGAGAGACTGGCCTTGACACTGACTATAAGCCAATGACAGACTGACAGCACATCATGTGAAATAAAAGATCAATGGATGAAAGTAACGGGTAACGGATTGCAGTTATGTATTTGAAGAATGCGGTATATATCAACACGATATGAATGTATTGACATATGTACTGTGAGAGCGTCGAATATGAACTTGCAGAACATAAAAAAAATTACGAGCAGAATATGACCTCTCTCTATCTCTCTCCCTTTCATTTTTTTGTACTTGACTGCTTTCAAATATTTTGCAAACATGAGCTTGTCGGGGGCCTATTGTGTGTGGGGTTTTTTTTGGTTCTCTTTTATTTTGCTCTTGTCTAGAGAGCCCGACAAGTGGATTTATGAACCGCTGCGGTTTACAGCTTTAGAAAAGACGCAGACTGACTTTCATTGCTGCTTCTTATGGCCCCTTTTCAACCCTTTATGTGGAGACCGGACAAAAGACGTGACCAAAACAATCAAGGCCCATGTGGATCATAAACTGGTCAGCGTTTCGGCCATACTACAATGGATGGATCCTATCATTGCTACAGCTCCAATATTGGCGCCGACACATAGGGGAAAGGGGGAGGGAGGTACTTGCCCTCCCCCCCCCCCCGTTCACCTCTAAACATGTTTTGGCCTAAATCCGTAAAAATTAATAGACGACTACTACATGTTTGTCCCTCCACCTCAACAAAGAGGGGATGGGAAAAAGGGGGTGGGGTAGTGTCCACCAGACGTTAGAGCAGGCGATGTCAGCGTTAATGAGTGATGAGCTAATAGGTGCAGAGATTTATCCAACTCGCACATTGTGCAGACGAAAATCCAGAACAGGTACCGGAACTACTGACATTAATAAACAAGGAGAAATAAAAGATCCTTCCCCGTCTTCAATCGAGGCCTACAGGCATAGTTGAAACACTACATCAATTTCCCAGCTGCTTTCTAACCTGACAGTACTGTTCCAGTTTCAAGTATCAATTTGCTACTTTCATTTCGTACGTCATTGACAGTAGTTATGTTTCACCCATTGATTATGTGAGCAAATTAAACAGGATTCATGAACCGACAAATTGTTTGCTTATTCAAAGGCTTCTGCAAACGCCTCTTAAACATTTTCCGCACAGAGCTGACAGACAACAAATTATTTTTCAAAAACTTGTAATAGTACTGCCTATGATGAGTCAGAATTCCTTCATCACAGCTTTATTTAAATAAATGTTTCTCCTAGCATTTAATGCGTTGCAGCGGATAGTGGAAATGGCGGTTAGACAGCCAGGTTGCAGAAACCCACACTTTGCTGCCTGAGATGCTGGTCAATGAGAGTTGAGGCGTTATGAACACTACAGTGGTACCATGGTAAAATGCGCCAGACCCTGCCTATGCACTGATGCAACATTTACAACTGCGGGATATCACTTGTGACCAATCGTCGTTAGTTCGGTTAGGTTTCCCATAACTAGTTAGTTCATCCAAACTTTGCACACATCGATCCTGTTATGATCTTTTTAACACAATTTCTTGAAGGGTAATAGTTTTACGAGAGGCGGAGCCACTGAGGCTGCTGAACAACGTCTGTCTCTTCAGGTCCTTCATATTCGAAACTCAAGCGCCTTAGGAAATACATCCGTCTGAGCAATATAATTTAGGGCGTGTAATTCGATACTGACCATTATCGTTTTCACACCACTATAAGGATTTTGACCGCCCCAGTTTTGCTTTCTGTTTGTGAGCTTTTGTGGGTCCACAGACTAAATAAGCTGACCACATGCAACCGACTGGACTCCTCTTCATATACGGGTACACTGAAGATGGGGTTTTCAATGGGAGATGCCAACACACTTTTCAAGTTACTTTACCATTCCAAAAATGTATTGACGTTACAAATGATCATTTTATTACTTGTTTATGTGTAAAATTATGCATGTTCTGAGCAAAATAGTTCTAAAGACAGCTTCTTTCTGGTCTGTGACTAATTATTTGGTATTCCTTGTTTTCTTTGTGAATGATCATCTTATAGCGACACAGAGGGTGATACAGGGATCTTAACCGTCTCTGTGTGGTGGCGGTCTGAGCCTAAAATTTCAACCATTTTAACTTCATGAAGTCTGTAAGTTATATTAAAGAATTTACTATAAGTGTTCATAGAGAAACTATGCCATTATAGCAGCAAATTGAATATGTCTTTATATAACTATTGCATTATGTTCCATATCCTTGCACAATCTTTACTAAAAGACACTAAATGTTGCCTGCAGCAAAAACCTTGGAATCTGTTGTTAATGAGACACACGCATGACGACCTAGTAATTAATTTTCGTTTATCACCACAGTCATTCCGGATTCCTATGAAAGAAATCAAGGTATACAGGATTAATTATCGAGAATTGTAAATATACACCAGTCAGAACGGAAGTGCTATTCATGGCTTCTATAGAAGAATGCTTGATAATCGTAGGCAGAATTAATATTTTATTACAAATAGTACTATCATACAGGTTAGAGAATTTTTAATTCGTACTCTACGAAGATTCGAACCCATGTCCGCGGGTAAACAGCACCCATCGCCTTGCCTGCACACACCTGCCCATATTCCGTCACGACTAAGCATGCATCACTGTAACGGGGGCTTTAAAACATTAAAGCCTCCTTAATTGATTTGGCGATCGTTAACTAGGGAATGACCTCCCACGGTGTTATGGCCCAGTGTGGACGGATAGATGGAACGTTAACAGATAGCTGAGCAAGGCTATTGAAAGAAATAAACAACTACGAGCCCCCTTTACCAATAAATAAAAATAAATTTAATCAATTAATACATAACCAAAATTTCACTTTTCAATCCAACAGATTTACTAAAATAAATGTAATCAATTAATACATAACCAAAATTTCACTTTTCAATCCAACAGATTTACATTGATAGAATTTAGTCGCAGTGTTCAATTTACATCATGCTACGAGTGGTGAATTAGAGAGTACAATTCCATGCTTGACAGCATCACCTGGTGTCTCTCTCCTCTTGTCTTGTTTTCCACGTCTAATGCATGCGCTTTGGTCCCCTTTCTCACCCTGATTATTCCAACCACTCTTAGATGTGGATTTTCCTCTGACTCATCGGGTTTTCCTTTTCCGGAAGGGTATAAAGCTGTTTCCTTAAATACGAGCGCTAGATATGTTTTCACCACTTATCTGTATATATATATATATATATATATATATATATATATATAAACTCTCTTTGTTCGCATTCAGATTAGTGATTCACACTGCATAAATTCTGACATAATGTGATCTTAACAAATAACTGTCCTTACAGATTTCTGCATTTCTTCAGTAAAGTACACCATTATATTTAGTACAAATGACCTTAGCTTGACAGTTCATTGCCCTCGTCGCACGGCAATTGATTAGAAATTACCACGTGCTCTCTACAGACAAATGCGGCCGTATATACCAGCATACATTACTACACGTCTTATTTACATTTGACTAGTCAATTCTGTCCAATAAGATAAATGTTCAATTACTTAGGGCAAAATATTCACTAAATCTAGCTACAGTAACCAATAGCCTGCAAGATCATTTAAGCATTGCGAAATCATATATAAATATACAATTGTCATTAACTCACGATAACAATATCATCCTACACAGGAAGTCAGTTCATATATCATAAGAAATATGACCCATCTACATATTAGGGTTGATTCATAAATCCCTATGAAATACTGCATATTTGAACATTCTTTGGGTTACATCATAAATCCCTATGGAATTCTACACATTGAATATTTGATTACATGCAATCCGTCAATTCTATCAATGAACTGTAAAATTAAAGAAATAAATTGCATACAACTCTAGCATCATTATATTTCTAAGAACTTGAATAATCGAGACATAGCATGAATCATAAGCGTGTCAAACACATTTGCATAAACAGAAAACAAAATAGAAAATTACATGGAAACTAAAATTACGTACCTTAATGCTGTTTCTTTTCCACACAAACCGTGCGTCCTAGCACTATAGCCTGTCTTCCTTTTTAAGACAGCTATCTGGCCTTTCTACGAGGGAAAACAATATTCTCAAGTTTCCCAAGGAGTCGGACCTTTTGTCTTCTCATAAGGCAAAATCGGACTGAAGAAATTTGTCTAAATTTGGTCCTATAAATTCTCCCCAAATAATCATGTCTTTCATCAGATTTCACCAGCCTAAAATATGCTGCAATTAGATTTCCTTTGAAGATCAATTATTTGACATAAAGTCCTCTTCCAACCGATACGGTCGGTAATTCTATGTACTCTGTGTCACTATACCGTTACGATGACCTGGTCAATTCTACTGAAGCTTACACGTAGACCCTTTTATGTTTCAGAGATAAAATAAGTGAAATATCAGTGAACTTTCTCAAGACTTTTCTGGCTTGACTATGATAACTTCAAAGCATAATTTATTCAACCTTAAGTTTCAATAAGTCTTCAAAATTCGCCACATTACAATCACCAATAAATGATGCGAATGAATCGGTGTTATATGCACTCGTGATGGAATATGGGCTGATGTATGCAGGCAAGGCGATGAGTGCCGTTTACCCATGTTTTCTGTTTGGTGTATATTTATAATTCTCTCTCCCTCTCTCTCTCTCTCTCTCTCTCTGTATTTAATTTGCATTATTTGTTGGCTTTTCATTATGATTATATGTTATATACATTAGTATTTTGTACTTGATCTTCTCCAAAATCAAGTTCACTGTGTACATAACCAGGGAAATTTACTTTGTAAACAACAGAATACATAGCTAAAATTTTCTATATGATTGTGGATTAAATATTAAGATCATTATATTTGGAGGTAGACATGTGTATTTGTGTCTGAGTCTAGGGCGTAGTTTTTCACTTGGAAATTTCTAAACTTTTTGGCAGCTTTAAATGACTACGAGAGGAGGCTGACCTACATCCGGATTCCATTATTGTGATTTAGCTTTTTATATAAAGTTGTTTACTTGAGGAATTAATCATTCTTGCGTTAACTTCTTGAAAAAGAATCAGTTTTATTGTTGTGGGCGCCTTTTTCATTTGGGTGGATTTATTTATTCAAATTATTATTCACTGGAATTACAAAGTGTTCAATAATATTCTTGGACAGGAACATTAAGTTGGAATTATAGTGAATTTAGACAAGAACATTATGGATTATATCATTGTGAGACGTACAAAGGACGTTAGCACATCCCACAATCGAGACCCCTTAACACATCCCACAATCGAGAACACTGTGGCAATAGTGCTGACTCCCCGACCCCCGCTTGCCCATATGTGCGGGCGCCCATTTATGTAACTACCTATTTATCTAACTTACGAAGCCACCTATCGCATGACCCGCACCACTAGTTACTAAACTTATTGGAAAATTCATCAGTTCTGCTACCCCGTAAATGAACAAAATAGTGCTAATCCACATTTCAAGGTTAAAACTGGTAGGTACGAATGGTACAACTTAATGAAAATGTGTTTCTTTAAAAATAAAAAAGAACTTACCATAATTTAAGGACAGTACTTTTCATATGTCCATAATTCTGATATCGAATCACGTCCTCTCCCATACAAAGACGAAAATTCTTTTATAACTGTAGTAGACTTAATTTAACATCAATCAGCCTATTAACAGGTATCGATATACACAACAAAAACTGAGTTCATTCTTTCGTAATAATACGTTGTTTCCCCTTCTATATATAATTCCGACCAAAAACTTCATAACCAAACATACTGTTTCAACTCAATACACCAAAACAAATTTTAAAAAAATTAGTGTACTCCGTGTAATGCGATCTGAATAGAGCGGGTCTGAAAACGGTATCATCATACTGTCTGGTACGTGAGCCGTACCTACCAGCATATAATATGTACAGTGATAGAACACATTATCTGCAAATACAATATTTATAACTGCTGTGGCTTTTCAATCTAAATCATCCTTCGTGATGGTTATTAAAACAAGTGCACTTTATTGTTCCACACGCAAAAAGATTATTATGAGAAATATTAAAACAGATGTGGTTCAACACTGCTTGCATTTGATTCACGCTAATAAGTGAGAATGTACACGGTAGGTAAAAATGCTGTTCAGTCGTATCATAACATTGGATGGATATATTGAACTTATTTTTAGACAAGTACAGCTATATTCCATATAAAGTAACATGTCACCCAATCCCATTTTTGTACCTTAATATACTACAAGTAGAGATTGAAACTAAAAAATAAATAAATATTTTTTTTTTTTTTTTTTTTTTTTTTTTTTTTTTATTTTTTTTAAAAC
>JAECUM010014198.1:0-23751 GCA_016617855.1 Megalonaias nervosa | reverse complement strand
ATATATATGCAGTTGTGAAATGTATGTTCCTACTCTAGGGACCAATGCTTCGATATTTGCCTGAAATAGTGTTATATTTTATAACCAAACTTCATGATAATGGTTCCACATCCTGTGTCTGGCATAGAGAAGAAAGTAATTATTCCACCAAGGAAATTAGCAGCATGAAATAAAATGGATTAGATGAAAGGGGATTAGTTTACACATTATTTAGAATTAAACCGTCTGTCTGTCTGTCTTCAATGGGCAGCCAAACCCTGTCTGGAATGGGATATAAGTCTAAAACCTCTAGTGATATCCATTAGCAATTTCGTAACACGAGTATGTATGTATGTATGTATGTATGTATGTATGTATGTATGTGTATGTATGCAAGAAAGTATGTATGTATGTATGTATGTATGTATGTATGTATGTATGTATGTATGTATGAATGTGTGTATGAATGCAGGAAAGTATGTATGTATGTATGTATGTATGTATGTATGTTCGTATGCATATATGTATGAAAGTATGTATTGATGTATGTATGTATGTATGAAAATATGTATGTATGTATGTATGTATGTATGTATGTATGTATGTATGTAATGAATTGGTTGCGTTTTTCTTGTTTTCGGTCTTTGCTTACGTGTATATATAATCATCATAAGAACGGTGTTATACTAATTTCACCTCCTCTTGAACGTACAATATGTACATTGTAGAACGGTATTGACAGTAACGAAACAAATGTCAGCGCTATTATGAGATTTCAAATTCCAAAGGTTTACTATACACAGTTTATAAGCTCATGATATATACAGAGATAATTTGCATTTGCAGTTTACTATTCAAAGTGTGCAAAGTTCGGGAAATCCTAACATGTGATTTTGTATCGTGTGTGTCTACATTTGGATATCCTCTGAGATTTTCTGAAACAAATTGAATAAGTAAATATGACTTGGTAATAATTTTTCCATAAATTTTCTTTCATATATTCTTCTTTCTTTTATTTACTTATTACTCTGTTTTGACTATTGAGTTAAGAGTTGAGTAACTGACAAAGTGATAATTTACTCAATATAAATCAATAGTGAGTTCACTAAGAATTAGTTATCAAGCAAGAAGGTAGGTAAATGAAAAATGACACAAATAATTCAGTAAAGAATGTGACTAAATCTACTTACTTTATTCTATTATATGGCTGTTTTACATCACATGCTGTGTTATTATCATATGTCGTTCCTTCTGTTTTAAATGAAATAGAATGAGCGATGAGATGATAAGTAAAAGAAAGCGAGTGGACAGCACATATGTAGTTACAATCTTTGTATCTAAAAGATTATTGTTAATCTTTCCATCACAGTGTATCCATTTGTTCATTCACAAATTTCCAATGCGTTCACCTCTCGTCCAAATATATATATATATATATATATATATATATATATATATATATATATATATATATATATATATATATATATATATATCGTTTATAAAATTTGGTCTGTTATATGTCTATATTTCATTGTGTCAGCTAATTTTTAAATAATTACCCTTCTAGGTACCCATTTCTTCATCTGTGTATTAATGTTGTTCTTCTTTTCATGAGACGTGCCTTAAAAAGGGATTAAAAACGAATATACAAATGAAATAGTAAATAACCAAATCACTCATATATTAATCAGCTAATCTATGAACCAGATTATAAATCAAAGTATCATTCTTCCATTTGTGTCTATTAAGTAACATGACTTTTCTTTAACCCTCTGATTAAGTTTTCAACATGATGATCTAATATGGACTATGTTCAGGTCTAAAAAATTGCCATGAGATTGCCAAACGTACAGGTGCATTACTTAAACAGCAATTAAATTTGTAATGGGTCTTAATCTTTCTATGTCATCTGCGACGGAAAGGGTGCTTTCAATTTCAATTTACCACGACAATGTGGATAAAGCTGCTATTTTACGCAAACATTTATATCTACAACAATGAGGCGAAATATATTGTATACGTAATTAATATTGTAACGGCCAAATTATCTGCTATGAATATACTTTGTTTCTGATGTACACAGAACCTTTGATAGTTTCTTCGTATCAACCTAACTAATCATGATAGAAGGTACTGTGAAGAATTAAAGAAGTAGTTTCTATTTTAACCATACGAAGATCTAATTTATTGCCTCTCTCACTATTTCTCTCTGTATGTTTGATAATTATGTACCATCATTACATAACACGTAATGTGAAACCTTGAATGAGGTGAGCAAATGCTACAGGTTAGATTCCTTGCTTTCAAAGATGACGTCACCTCAGAACGGCCACAAAACAATATCCAAATGTGGTGACACTAAAATGCTTTAGGCAGCGAACATATTTTCCAAAGTATTTATATAATCTGTAATGACTATACAAGCTATACGTAATCAGTTAAAGGTTTTCCGATTTCTCTGATTCCCACAAATTTCGTCTGAAACATTTCCAAGTGAACCCTGTCTAGAGATGTGCGAAAAGGTTTTCAGAAAAAAAGGATCTTACAAAAGTGAATCTTACTGACTAATGTATGCACATAATATCTAATCGTTATACAGACATCGTGTACTCGTTCCATATTGGAACTCATATATTTTAATGAGTTCGATATCTGTCAATGCTTCTTGCAAGGCTCAAACAGATCCCAAATTACCAAACCCCAAAACGGATTAAAAATAAAAGTACTTTAAAAAGGACAAACATGGTTGTGTAAACCATACATATATTACTTTGTATCATCTGGTTGTGTGAACCATACTTATTTTTCTCTGTATCATATGATTGTTTGAACCATGCTTACTTTTCTTTGCATCATATGGTTGTGTGAACCATACTTACTTTTCTTTGCATCATATGGTTGTGTGAACCATACTTACTTTTCTTTGCATCATATGGTTGTGTGAACCATACTTACTTTTCTTTGCATCATATGGTTGTGTGAACCATACTTACTTTTCTTTGCATCATATGGTTGTGTGAACCATACTTACTTTTCTTTGCATCATATGGTTGTGTGAACCATACTTACTTTTCTTTGCATCATATGGTTGTGTGAACCATACTTACTTTTCTTTGCATCATATGGTTGTGTGAACCATACTTACTTTTCTTTGCATCATATGGTTGTGTGAACCATACTTACTTTTCTTTGCATCATATGGTTGTGTGAACCATACTTACTTTTCTTTGCATCATATGGTTGTGTGAATCATATTCTTTTCATTACATATATTCTGGATGTATGAACCGTATTCAATTTGTTCCATATATGAATCTGTATTTTCATGACATGTTCGGTATGGTAGTCATATATCATATGTAGAGGGTGGTTTAGTGAGTCTACTTGCGTATGGAATGTCGTGAACACTTTCGTTTCATTCACTCACATTGGGTTGTGTTATCACTATGTCCGGAGATCAATTCGGTTTCTGTGCCTTTAAAACAAGGACCCTCCTATTTCTTTGATTGTACCGAATGACTTTTATCTAACTTTAGTCTGGGATCTAAGCATTACGAGTCTATGCTTTTAAAATAAGTAACAGAAAAGAATGCAAAGCAACAAGCTTTGTAACATTCTACAAATAATTTATTTCCCTAGAATACAAAGTGAAAATGAAAAACAAAATACGGTATTGAGAATTAAATCCCAAAATAATCCTAGAATTACATACACAAGTCCTAATAATTGTGTGTGTGATTTGTCTGCAGTGAGGCAGTTTACAGTGATGTCTAGCATTGGGGCATAATACCGCAGACATGTATCACGATGTCCCACCCAGTCACATTATTCTGACACCAGGCCAACCAGTCTTAACACTAACCTCTTAATGCTGAGCGCCTAGCGAGTATCATTTTTATAAGTCTTTGGTATGACTCTGCCAGGGATCGAATCCGCACCTTCCCGCATCCGAGGCGGACGCTCTCACCACTAGGCCACCGGAGCGGTCTTCAAATAACTGAAAGTAGCGAATAGACTTTAGTAGAAGTCCGAATTAAATCTAACGCTCCAGGTGTTGATGCGCGTATGGTAGCTCGTAAAGGGATCAAGTGCCAACAGTCGTTTGTTGAATCACAGTAATAGAATTTCTGGTTTGAATTCATTATAAATGCCAGCGAATGTCTCTGTACAAGAATTATTATTATATGAGCACTCTGTATTTCCAGAGGAAAAAAAAAATCACTTGAATTAAAGAATTCTTAGTTATAATTACAAATTTATTGCTAAAATTATAATATATAAACTGGCCTATGACAGCTACAGGAGGTAAATTGTAGGGTAATTCTAATAACCTAGACCCAGACGCAAATAACCATATTTACTTCTATTAATAATGATCCTGATATTAAACTCATACACACGAATTATTTTAGCTATGAATTAGTTGTTTAGTGTTATGAGACTATGCCCTTAAAATAAGTAACAGAATAAGAGTGAAAGACAACAAGCTTTGTAAAATTTAACAAATAATTTATTTCTCTTGAATACAAAGTGAAAATGAGAAAAAAGAACTTAAGGTATTGAGAATTAAATCTCCAAAATAATCCCAAGAATTACAGACACAAGTCCTAATAATTTAAAGTCCTGAATAAAACTCAGTACAAATCCCGAAGAAATCCAAAAGCTGAAGGCTATGAAGTATGTAGAGTGTTGATGTGTCAACAGTCTTTTGTTGAATCACAGTAACATAATTCCATGTCTGAATTCAGTATATATTCCAGCTAATGTCCCTATCCAAGAATTTTATCAGAGCACTTTTGTATTTCCAGAGAAAATAATCACTTGAATAATATAATTTGAAGAAAGAAAAAAAATTCACCCAAACTAGACACAAGATAATACTACTTGAAAGTGCTAGATATTAAAGCATGAATGACCAAGTCCTCATAATTACAAGATTATATAGTTCTCTACTTGACCTCGGGTCACAATTAACATCTTCTAAAAAAGCCAACATCAGCTAATGTAAAATAACCTTCTAGAATGATCCTGATGCTAATAAAATCAAAACAATAACCTGGATTACACTCAGGAAATTCCAAAACTTAAACGAGAAAAATCATATTAACTACATTTATTAATAATGATCCTGATTAAGCCCATACACAGAGAGAATAATTTAGCTATATATTAGTTGTTGACACACAATAAAATGAATAAAATCAGTCAAATCAAGTCACAAAAAAATGAATAAAGTCAGTCAAATCAAGCAGAAATGAACTCAGTTTTGGACAAGGTCAATTCCAGTATACAATGTTACATTGCAGTAGCATGTAATGAAAGATTAAAAAAAAAAACTAGCAAACAAACAATTAAATTAAATATACATAACACTATCCCTAATAAAGAAAAAATAAGATTTACGCAATAAAGCTTTCTTTTAACTATAAATCAAATATACATGTGGTAACAAATACATAAGATGAAATTATTATGAATGACACAAAGTATACATGAAACAATGTATTTCTATACAAGCGAAAGTGCATCTGCTATTAAATTGTCTTTCCCTGGATGTGCCTGATGTCAATATTATGTTCCTGCTACATCAAATTCACCTTAATAATCTGATTTTTGTTTTTCATCTTGCCAATGAAAGTAAGGGGGTTGTGATCACTAAACACAAACGGAGGAGCTAAACTAATAAAGACGTCAAAGTGTTGTAATGCCAATATCAAAGCCAAACATTCCTTCTCGGTTGTGAAATAATTTCTCTGGTGTATTTAATTTCTTAGAAAAATAGCACACTGGATGATCTACACCATTTTTGTCTTCTTGAATCAATACTGATCCAACCCCAACATCACATGCATGAACAGACAATTTAAATGATTGACTGTAATCTGGAGCTGGAAGAACTGATGCGCTCTTATGTATGGCCATTAACCTATCAAATGCCTTCTGACATTTACAAACCAATGAAATTTGGTTTTCTTGCTCAATAAGTTTGTCAGGGGTTTAGCAATATGGAAAAATTGGACCAAACGTTCCGATAGTATCCAGCCATTCCCAAAACTCTCATCAGTTATTATTTTCTGATAGGAACAGGGAATTCAGAGATAGTCTTGACCTTAGCATCTATAGGTTTAACTTGTCCATGTCCCACAATATGTCCTAAAATATTACACAGGCAGGACAAAACTCACTTTTGGATAAATTAATTGTGACAATTTGCTTCAGTGAGTCTGTCAAAGAATATCCGAATTGTCGCTAAATGATCTTTCCATGTGTCGTTGCAGATGATGACATCATCGATGTAGGCATCACAATTATCTAGACCAGATGTAATCATGTTTATTAATCGTTGAAAAGTACTAAGCGAACCTTTCATCCCAAACGGCATCACTTTATATTGGTAAACTCCATCTGGAGTCACGAATGCCGAAATTTCCTTTGCCCTTTCCGTCATTGGAATTTGCCAAAATCCTTTCAAAAGGTCAAATTTGGTGATATACTTTGAATTCCAAATTTTACCAAAGCAGTCATCGATTTTTGGTAATGGAAATGAAAATTTTAGTCACACTGTTGACCTTTCTATAATTAGTGCACATGGGGAATGTATTATCTGGTTTTGGAACAAGTATACATGGTGAACTCCATTATTTTTACTCGGCTCTATGAAATTTTTCTCCAGCAAATACTGACTTTCGTTTTTCAAACATTCCTGTTTGAGAGGAACCCTCTCATTACGTGAACCACTCATTACGGGTGTTGTTTCGCAAGTGTATAATTTACAATTTCTACATCATGGTAAATTTTATTTGTTCTTGTAGGAACATCTGTAAATAAGTGCTCATATTTAAGTAATAACTGTGTTTGTTCATTCTTTCCCATTTCCTGCAAACGTGAAATTTTCTGGTCCAGATTATTTATAATTTCTAAATTTCAAAGATTTGTTACTCCAAAAATTAATACAGTCAGATTGCATTCCAATTCTTAAATCCTCAGTGTGTGGGACAGGTAATTAAAATTAATTAAATTAATTTCACGATTAACCTGGCTATTTCTTTCCACATACTCCTTTAACATATTTATAAGGCAAAGTTGTTTTTGTTTTCACCTCCCAGGCGTATTTATGATATAATCTAAATCATTTACTTTCTGTTCACTTGTGTAAGGACCATAATACTTGGCCTGAAGAGGATTTTGTGGTACGAATAAGTGAGCCAGAACTCTATCACCAGGCTGAAAACACCTTTCTTTTGTATTTTTATCATACCTTAATTTCATTTTTGACTGAGTAGAGTACAGATTAGTTCTTGCAACCTCACAAGCCTTTGACAACTTATATTTAAAATTGGAAACATAATCTAGAAGATTAATTTCAGTATCTTAATTAGAAAGAAGTTTCTCTTTTAACAACTTCAGTGGTCGCCGCACAGTACGTCCAAAACTAGTTCAAAGGGACTGAATCCTGAAGATTCTTGAACTGATTCTCTAACAGCAAACAATAGTAAATGAATGCATTCATCCCAATCTTTACCCGTATCAATACAATATGTCCGAATCATATTATTAAAAGTTTGATGAAATCTTTCTAAAGCTCCTTAGTTCTCAGGGTGACAGGCAGAAGACTTGAACTGTTGGATGCCTACATACAATTTGACGCTTGATCAGATTGGACAGATTTGGTAAGGCCAAATTGAGTGAAACACTTAACCAAAGCTTCTACTATTATTTTACTTTTAATATTCCTCAAAAGAATTGCCTCTGGGAATCTTGTTGCCGGTCAACAAGTATTGGTTACCTGACTTGGTCTTAGGTAACGGACCGACACAATCGACCATTATTCTGCTAAATAGTTCGTCAAATATGCAGGAATAGGTTGCAGATGAGCCTTAGGTATCTTCTGATTGGGTTTTCCTACCATTTGATAAGTGTGACAAGATCTGCAGTATTTGCAAATATCACTTTTAATTTCTGGCCAATAAAAGTGATTTAAGATTTTGTGTTAAGTCTTATTAATCCCTAAATGACCAGCCAAAGGAGTTTCATCGGACAGTCTAAGAATTTCCTGTCAGCACGATTTTGATATGACCACTCGTCACTTGCAGGAACCTCGGGTGGTCTCCATTTACTCATAAGAATCCCATTTTTACCGAAATAGCAAATTGGTACTTCTGTGGCTTCTGTTTCACTAATGGACCTTTGAAATAAACAGAAGATTCAGGATTTTTTCCTGTTCGACGACAAGTGATTGTAATTTGTCACCTTTGTTAGAATAAAGAGAATGAGTAGTTAAAAGAGGATCACTGTGATCAATACCCTTTGATTGATCCAAACGAGGAGTGAAGGTGACCTCATCAAAAACCTGACTAATACATGTGTCTGCTAAAGGAATTCTGTCCTGATCAGCATCATTCTTAAGATATTTCTTTGCCATAGCCCTAGTAACTGCACAAGCTGGGTAAAAATCAGGGATTTCTTTCTCAATAGGATCGACTTTCTGATCCAAACAAGGCTTGTCAGTTACAAGTTGATTAACCACAACCATATTTCTAGTGAGGTCGTTGCCTAGTAATAACTGAATACCTGTTTCGACCGTCACGGGTCTAGAGACTAAGTCTGATGACAAGTTTACACAATGGAGAGGGACATTAACAAAGTCGCACTCCGTTCCCAGGAAAAAGATCACTCTCATTAGAAGAAGACTTCTCAGAAAAAGGCAAACTACCTGATAATAAAAGAGTGAGAATCTCCGGTGTCTCTTGCAATTTTAATAGGGATAGGATGGGCGGAATCACCCTAGAGTGATACAGAACCCTTCGACATGACTACTTCATAATTCTCCATAATAAAATCAGACTGGGGTTTATTTGACGCAACAAATGTATTGCTTTCAATACATGACTGTGACCTTGACCTCTTAGAAATAAGAGCATTTGAATTAGGTCTGTCTTAATTCTTGTGCTTATTTTTCAATTTTTAGCAGTCAGAAATAAAATGTCCCTATTTGAAATAGGTGCACCTAGGAAGAGATAAGGACTTCTGATTCGTCTTATCGCAAACTTGATTTCTAAAATTTGTGCCATTTTTAGGTTTCTAAGTGCTCGTATTAGACTGAAAGTGTTTGTTGTTTACTAAAAGACTGCTGAGTAGAAGACTTAGTGACAAAAGAAACTGTATGCACTTAAGTATACTTGTAAGCTCTATGAACATGATCTTCTAAAGTTTCGATCTTATGCTCATCAAGATAAGTCTTTACGTCACTAAGGAAGCAATTCATGAACTCTGCAACTAATATGAGTTGTCTGAGCTTTTCGTAATCTTTAATAACCTTTCTAGAAGAACACCACATATCAAACTGTCGTGCTTTTTCCCATTCAAATTCCACATAGGTCCGATCAGTTGATTTTCTACAATTACTAAAACCTAGTCGATATGTCTCAGGTACTAACTCATAACCCTTCAAGATATAGTCTTAACCACATCATAATCAGCACTTTGCTGTAGTGCCAGTGAAATGTAAAGATCACAAGCTTTACCAATAAGAACACATTGTAAAAATCATTGTAATAATAAGGTCCTGTGTTCTCTTGGCAATTTCGAAATTTCAGCAATTTTCTCAAAAATGAACAATATATTGATTTATTTCTTTTGCCTGAAAATGGGGTAATAACTTGATATTTCTGATAATATTAAAAGTGAGGGCAGTGCTTTCCACTTGACAGCTCCAAGTCATTCGATCTAAATTGAAATTCCCTTGCTTCTTTTAATCTTTGCATTTGCCTATCTATTTTCTTTACCTTTATGCAATTGTCTTTCTCCCTCTTCCTTCTCTTTGCATATGCATCATTCCATCTGAAACTGATCTTGTCTGAAATCTTATTCCAACTTTTCATTTTCAAAAATTTCTAAACCCTTCTGGGTAGGATTCAAAAGAAAGTTCTCTTTTATTAGATAATATTGACAAAACCTGTTGCCTTTACTATATGTTTCTAATATGTGAAATGCTACCTGAGACTTAGAACATCCAAAAGAAGGTGAATCTGAATTTCAAGAACAACGTTTTCTGAACTATTTGAGAGCAATTTCTATACCAAGGACGGATCTATGCTCTTAAAATAAGTAACAGAAAATGGTGAAAAGCAGCAAGCTTTGAAAACATCAACAAATAATAAATTTCCCCAGATTTCAAAGTGAAAATAGAAACAATGGACTTACGGTATTTCGAATTAAAACAAAATAATCATAGAATTGCAGGCACAAGTCCTAACAAATTAAAGCTTTGAATACACTTTAATAGAAATCCGAATTAAATCCAATGCGCCAGGTGTTGATGTTCCTATGATACGTCAATCGTACCCGTGCTCCCACATTTCAACCACTTGGCATCCTTCTTGCACTAAATTAAGGGACATAGGTATGTTTTCTCGTACAATTCTTCCATCGTACACTGTAAGAATTCATTTTCCGCGTCACGTTCAGGATAAAAGGTCGGGCATCCGTGCACAAGGCATCAATGCAATTCATAGAATATCTTGGAGTCGTCGAAGTCCCCATCCTCGCTAGCAAGGTTCCGATATGTTAAACCTATCTACACTTTGGCGGATCGGGCAGTTATTTATATGCTTGGGGTCTATTAATTTCATTGGATGCGGCGGCATGCCACCGCATCCAATCAAGATTAAGTTTATTCAGATGTGAACAGTGTTCCTACATGACCGAGACAAGGGGAGCACACAACCTGACTGAACTCATAAATAAGAAATTTTCCACTGCCGGTCCGTGTTTGTACATATACCGTTTACTCAAATACATCTCTTATGGTTTCATTCTGGCACGTAGTCATACTTTCCATGTTAAACTTGCAAAGTATCCGTTTGAAGTCAATTGGTTCCATCATTTTCGGCCGATGTACAATGCGCTGATGTTACATGGTATTGATTAGTTGAAATTGCAGACTAAGGGAGGAAACTCATGAAATCCAATAGATGTCGCTAGGACAAAGCACAAAAGTATCTGCTCGATCCCCAAAGGTGTAGATAGGGTTAACATATTAACACATTGGATTATTGTCTAGCGAAGATGCTAAGTTCCAGCCATCCACCGAATATTTTCCAATGGTCTTTTTGCCTCCTACATTTCGGGCATGTTAGATCTCTTTGTCTTCCTTTTCACGCAAGTAATGTAAGCAGCGCACATCTTTGGTTGGGTATCGACGTCTGATGAACTCCTGGGTTTGAGAACGTATGACTGCAAAAAGTGATCTCGAGCATGAATCGGTTTCGGTTTACTAAGGAGCACGCTTTGGCGATGGTACAGGCGTCCTTCAAAGGCCTTATCCCACCATGCTCCATGAACAGTTGTCTAAATTTTTCAGAGCAACGTCGTAAAATGTCTACGTCGGATCGACAATACTTAACATTTCTTCCTGAAAGTCGAATAGATCCGAAGCGTGAGAGCGATACCAAGCGTAGAAAGCTTCTAGTTGTTTTGTGCGCATATTGTCGGGTCTTAATAGTGGCGTGAGGCAAGTGTGGTAAGACGGCGTGTTGCTTGGCTTCGGTATTGAAAAAGTGTAGAAAATATTTTTTGACCATGCCTGTCATTCCAAACGTTTTAGTCATTCATCTCAAAGGTATGGTCAAATAACTCATGGAATCTTTAACTGCACATGTTCCACTTTCGTGTAGATGATTTTGGCTCCGTTCAAGGCGATTTGGGAACGTGCGGTGCTTTGTTCTAAATATCCTTTTTAGAAGAAATTGTTGATCATATCCAGAGGAATTTTGAGCCATCACAGTGGCAAAAAGATGTCAGTCTCCGTAACGCTCAAAGTCCTCGTGCCTTCACATGTCGTCGATAAGGACTAAGATCCATTGGTCCCCGAAAGATGTTTTAAAATCCTCCTGGAATCTTCCTACGGTTAGGGCATTGAAAAAAGGTACACTTAACGAACGCTCTATGAGCTACGCAGAAATTAGGAACGTGAATTCCGGTTTCTTGCATGCATTCGAAATATGAAAACAAAGATCTAATACCCGTTTTTTCTTTTCATCCTACTGTGTATTTTTGAATGTAGCATTCAGGTTCCAAGTCCACGATTTGGTGACAAATATGGCATAGTTTCTTCCCGTCACTAACTTGACTCTAGGGTTGTGTACGAGATGTCCACATGTAGAGCCTGATCGCAGAAGTTGGCAAGCACTTTACTGCTGTGAACCTTACGTCATGAGATGGTGGTGGTAACACGTAGGGCTGACAAAGGTTCTCTGGCAAACTGAGCAATAAATTAGTTCTTGTCCTTCGGAAAGGCAGGATTTAGAGGCTAAACAACAATGACATTTCTCTCCCAAATGAATGCGTTGCTCCCTACTTTTATACCCAAGGTCACATTTTTCACAATAATAATTATATCCGATGAATATTGCGATACTGGTGATGACATCGAAATGTTCTTCATGATGATAGACGTGAATGTTTTTCCCGTGTAGCGAGAAGCCAAGACGTCTTGCAGTTTTTGCATTTCAGAAATGGCACAGGTTTGTGTCTTTGGATAGGTGATCCTGCTGTAAGAGGAGTTCTGCTTCTCATTGTTGTTTGGCTTGGTTCAGTTTTCAAATACTCTCCGAGGCTCTTTTCCATTATTTTGTATCGTTCGTGTTGGCATACATCCGTCCCACGAAGATGGCTCAGGCGAAACGCATCTGGTCTTTAATTTTGTTAATTTGGACGATGCTGCGTTTGGTAAATCAAGAACACTTTACAGCGTTAGCTCCCTTTCTGAGGGGAAACGTGGGTCATGTTTAATATATGCTTTGCTATCGGTCATGTGAAATTAGTCATTGGATTGCTGGAAGTGTTTAATCTTGTCGATGACTTTGCAAGGTGTCAATTCTGCTGGGCAGCTAAACTCGATCAAGACAGGTGACTTTAAACTCGTGATAAATGGATAGTCTCCAACGATCGTCTTCTTTAGCTAGGCATTGTATTTTCGGTGTGGTTAACAATGAATCCCACAAATCGGTGATGAAACCTTTTAATTTCTCGTGAGGTACTTCGGACTTAAAATCTTTGATCTTCACCGTGTAAGTGCAAGCAGCAGTATTAGATTTTCTGGAGGAGCGTTTTCCCGTCTCTCGAAATTTGGTAATACTTTTCGGCTGCTACTGGCTGATTTTCGTTGGAGGTAGACCCTCTTGGTCCGGGGGCTGACGTGGAAGGTGTTGATTCAGATTCGCTCATGTCGTCTTCAAAATCGCTGAAGTGGACTTTAGCCATGACTTCAGCTCGTTTGCGCGGCAATACGTCACGTTGTACCATGTTAGTTTCTTGTTCCTTGTGATTGAAATCGTGAGATCGTTTCATCTTGATTGAAAACTTCGTTTGACTAAATTCTACTCGCACAGTGCCCCCTATATATATAGGGCTAGTGCCTTAGTTTTAGAGTATTCATTCAGCTCTCAAACAGTCAAGAAGCGGAAGAGCCAACACAAACTGAGTTTCTGGTCAGAGCTTTGAGGGACGTCATAAGAAAGTGTACTTCAGAAAGGAAGACAAACTACTCCTACTCCTTGCGAGATAAAATCAAGATACTTACTATACCTGTCACATGAAAGGACATTGGGCTTCATGATGTCCACAATGTCAAAGCAAGGCAGGAGAAAAGAGAGACAATGGTAGAGATACCTGTTCTCATTGTCAGGAGAAAGGACACTGGTCGTCAGAGTGTCCAAAGGAAAAAGACATCTAACCAAAGAAGCAAGAGGAGGAAAAGAAGAGTTCTTCCAAAGGTGAAGAAGAACATATTCACGTCCCGAATGACAGAAATAAGGACGAGAAGAAAGTGAAGAAACAGAGGAAGAACCTGTGCAGTGAAAAAAATAAAATAGAAAAGAGAGACTGAAAGAAGAAGAAAGTGAACATCTGATGTGTTGTGAAATTTCATTGTGATTTTCAAAAAGGGGGAATATACCAGAAAGAAAAACGTAAGAGTTCTTTTGGTCTTGACCTTTATAATAAAGGCAAGCACACCCACCATAAAATGATGGGTCGAGGGGTTTTGGGTGGTAACGGGATGTTGAATGGTATACAAAGTCTGATGGATAGTATTTTTTGTGGTGTAAGGGACATTATATTTTGTGAGATTTCATCTTCTCATACATTCTAAGCAAACACAAGGCGCTTTGAATATTGTGTGTGTTTGTGGGGGGGGGGGGCTGTTGGATGGTACAGGTAGTGTGTGACTATATGTTTGTGAGATTTCGTCTCCAACTCTTACACTCTAAGTTAAAAAAGCACGTTTGGGATAGTGTCTGTATGGGGTGTTGGATGGTGTACGTGTTGTGCTGGATGGCATGTTAGTGAGATTTCATCTTCGTCACTTACACTCTAAGCTAACACAAGGCCTCTTGGATTGTGTTTGTATGGGGTGTTGGATGGTATAAGTGATGTGTGATTGTATGATTATGAGATTGTATCTTCTACTCTTACATTCTAAGCTAACGCAAGGCGCTTTGGAGAGTGTGTGTGTCTTGGGTGCCGGATAGTATAGGTGGAATACTGGATAGTAATTGTTGGTGAGATGAATAGTGTGTTTGAGAGATTTGTCTTTCTCCTCTTACATTCTAAACAAACACAAGGCGTTTTGGACTGTGTGCATGGGGTGTTGGAAGGTATATGTGATGTGCGATTGTATGCTTATGAGATTTCTCCTCCTCTTACATTCTTACATTCTAAGCCTAAACAAGCTGTTCTGTGTGTGTGTGTGTGTGTGTGTGTGTGTGTGTGTGTGTGTGTGTGTGTGTGTGTGTGTGTGTCTGTGTGTGTCTATGTTGACAATTCAAATTCTTTACCATTACCCTCCCCCTTTTACCCGATAAACCTTTCTCCCCCATAAACAACCTAGTCCCCATAAACATTTTGTTTTGTCCACAATGTGAACATGTTAAATTTCCATTGTCCACATAACAGTTTTGTTCTCATAAATCCAATGGACATATTTAACTTAGGATTTCCCATACATACCTCGAATATCACGTATTGAGGTCAGCTCGAAAACTGTTACTAAGTTCCCATCCATTAAGGTCAGCCACTTGTAACACTCATCCCGTTTTCCCCCAGTGTTCTGTACAATGTTAAATGTCCATTGTCTCTATAAACTCTTTTGTTCATATAAACCCAATTGGCGTCACGCATGTTTAAATTCCCATCATCCCTATATTTGTTTCCCATTTTTGAATACGTTGCCCCATTGTTTGCCAGGTTGCCCTTACATCTACTTGTCGAGAATATAAAACGCTTAAGCACGGTTTGAAATCTCATTTTTTGTCAATGGTTATGAACGGGTAAACATATATAAAAATTCAAGGGTAAACTATGCAAATGGGTATACACACGGTATCCTGGTAATGAAGAAAGGGAATCCATATAGCAGAAGTTAGATAAAGCTCGAAATTGGTATGATGCATTGTTTCGTAGGCTAAACCCAGTGTATAACACCACTGCACTAAATGTAGATGAGGCACTCATAGTAGTATAGGTATTTTGAGGTTCCTCTCTCAGAGACCCCCTACCCCTCCAAAACGTTATACGTTAAAATTTTTGTCAGCAGGCTTTTTTAGCTTAAAATGATGACTTTCATATTTCTGACAAAATTTGTTTTTTCGGGGTAGGGGGTCTCTGAGATACCTATACTACTATTACAGTCCTATACTTATTATTTATAAAGTTTAGACAAAATTAATTAGAGATTGAAAATATTATGTATGATGTCATTCTGTCAATCAAAGAGACATGTTGGGTTTGATCTCACAAATAAATTTTGTAAGAGATTTAATTCGATTAGAGCAGCCTCAAGTTATACTGGTATAAAAACTAAAAAAATAAGCTATTGTAATAAAACAGTTGGATGTCATATATCACCAAAATATGGGTCAGTATGGCTATTCGCAACTGAAAATGATATGAGAATAGCGGGTTGGGCAGATGATGTGATGACATTTATTGACAATATGGTTGATGTTTTATTTGATAATGATATTACTAAAGCTATACAAAATTAAACATCTACTGTTCTAACCCATATTTTATGATAATCTTTTTCATATCTGCTGACTCTCATTGGTAGAATATCTGTTAACATACTGTCAATAATACGGAACTCGCGTATTAAATCGTCCATATCATATTTTATACCACGCAAATAAGATCGTATTTGATCAAGCAATTTTTTATAGGTGATACTTGCTGTTTTACAAGCATTTTTTCTAGTCGCAAGACGAGGCTCAATTTTTTTACACGCTTTTGCAAGAGAAACACCGACACCAGATATTATTAACAAAAACGGATTTAATGATGCTCCACTTGAAATTATACCAGAGCTAATCATTAACAGTGGCAAATATGATATCACTCGAAGTATTCTGTTATAGTATTTGTAACATTTTTTTACGCACCAAAGTTTTTTTTTATGATAATATTTGTAATATTGCATTAGAGCGTCCACATCTTGTTTTGGAATTTTGTCTGAAATATGATTAAACTCAACTATATTTTTTTCATTGTATAATATATGTTTACAGATTTTATACAATAGTGCCAGTCCCTGGGTTTGATTTATTATACTTGAAAAGTTTCAGCTGTGAATTCCAGACACCACCAGTAACGTCTCGGAGGCATTTCCGTTGATGTCAACGTAAATGTTTCTTTGATGTTCTTATTTAACATCACCAGTAGAGGATTAGAATGTACATTCGGTGATGATGAAGTAGCCGCAGTAATTTCCAAACCGTACATGGATAACCTGTATAACCCAGTTACTTCTGCGGTATATTCGAGAGTGTTATCGCTCGGTGTCCATGTTGATGATCCTGATGTTACTGTGTACACAAGAGAACGAAACGTGTTCTGGTGAGGAATTTTAATAAATAACTCTGTTATTAGATTTGTTTTTTGAACAATATTAGGAATTCTCCTAACAATATCGTTTAGTTCTATGCTAACGTTAGCAATATTGGGAATTACCCCAATAATATCGTTTAGTTTTGTGTTAATGTCAGTAAGTTTAATATCTACAACCGCTGGACTTCCAAAAAATTCATTAATAGATTTGTTTATATTTCTACGAAAATTCAGGAACGTTTGTACGTGATTAGAAAAATCAATTCTAATAGAGTTAATTCCATCGTTGATTGTTGTTATTGCTGTTACCGTCGGAATGCTGCTATCGTCGACGTATTTTTTTGTTGCAGCGTCAAAATCTGTTTCTGGTGTTCTGAGATTATTAATACCATTATTGTTCATATTGAGAAATGCGCGCATTATACCGCCGTTGACTAATACGTACTTAGATTCTTGATCATTGACGTATTTTTTTTGTTGCTGCATCTGTATCTGCGGCTGGGTTTCCAAGGTCTATAATTTTTTTCCTGACATATTGATATTACCTGTAACTGTCAAACCTATTTTATCAAGTTTGTTATCATCAGCATACTTTAACTGCAAATAACTTACCGCTTGACTTTGATTTAAGTTTGCTGGTGGATATCTGGTCTCTAAATTTATAATTTTTTTCCCTGACATATTTAAGTTGCCGCTTAAAGTTCCTCCTGTCAATGATAGTTTATGATTGTCGACTAATTTAAGTTGTGCATAACTAACAGCTTGTGTATCAACGACATTTATTGGCGGATAACCTGTTTCTAAATCTAGTACTCGTTGATTTGACATAAACAGGTTTCCCGTCATTGTGTCGCCGGATTTTTTTTAGATGGCCTGACAAATCAACCTTACCGTCTGTTATTGTTGTACTTTCAGCTGATGAATCTCTTACTAATGTTCCAAATTTTGTATAATAGCTCATTATTTATTTATCTTCTGACAATTTTTTATATAGCATAAAATTGTATAACAATAATGGCAAAATCATCGATATTAAATTTTGATACAGAACGTTTGGTGAAACATAAACATAAGAATGAACTTCCAGATTGTCATTATCTTATTGTTGGAAGAACTGGATCGGGAAAAACAAACTTGCTTATGAATTTACTTTTAGGAGATAATTTTAACTACGATCGCGTTTATATTTACACGATGAACCCGCAGCAAGATAAGTACGAGCTACTTAACAATTATAATAACAAACTTCGTGATGATCTTGAGGCTGATGAAGATTTTTTATTATCAAACAACCAGAAGAACTCGTTCCAGTTAATCAACTTGATTCGTCCGAACATAAGATAGTTGTTTTTGATGATATTCCGCTAAACACCGAAGAAATGAATAAAATAAGATCATATTTTTCACTATCGCGAAATAAAAAATGTAATTCTATTTATCTCGCCCAGGGTTTTTATAATGTTGACAGATTTATTAGGCGACATACTGGTTGTTTTATATTATTTCCAGGACTTGACAATGTTGACGTTAGAAATATCGCGAACGAGCAATGTGGTGATGTAACAAAAGATAAATTTATTGAATTATATCATAAAGTAACAGCAAATAAATATGACTTTTTTGTTTGATAAATTAACAAATGATACGAGTAAAATGTTTCGATGTTGTATTGAAAAATATCTACAGTAATTTTTATACACAAATAGTATGTAATTAATGGAAAGACAAGCAAAGTACAGAAAACATATAGAAAATCTAAGAAAACTTGCGCAATCTCAGGCAAAATTTAAACAGCAAGTACAGCAAGCACGACGTGGCCAAGTGGTTGCAGCAGAAACAACAACCGCCGTTCTTAGACCAGTTACTGAAGCTTTACTTGGAAAACAACCTGAAACTAAACCATTATCAGAAGAAGAACTTAAGCGACTACAGGAAAAAGGTTTACTCGGACTAGATAAAGAACATCAAGAAGCAACTGCCGGAAGAATTATTGCTAGATCTGATGCGGAGAAAAAAAGATTAAATGAGGAACTTACAGCGCATATAGTTAATCCTGTTGCAAGACAAGCTGAAATAGATCGGCTAATAAATGATCCACTAGCACTTGAAGAAAGATTAGCAACTCATATAATAGTTGGACCGATTGAAAGAAAGTTAGAAGAAAAAAAATTAAAAAATCAGAAGAAATGTTAGAAGATATCTTTGCTAGAGAAAGAGCTGAAAGAGAAGAACTTAGAAGAGAGAGAGAAAATATAGAAGAAAAAAAGATGATTTGACCATGATTTAGAAAATATAGATAGCAAAATAAGAGATAATGAATATGAAGATTTTAATAAAAAAAATATAACTTTAAGAATGTGAGAATACATCATGTTAGAAAAGATGAATTTAAAGCTGACGAAAAAAATTGCAAAATTAAAAGAAATAAAAAAGAGGGTGATGAGCATCTCAGCGAAGTAGTTTTAGAAAATAGAAATTATTATAACGACATTAAATTATATCGACATGGAATTATCGCTGATCTTTATATTGAAGTTATTAATAATATAAGAAATAACCAATACCGTAGTCATCATAGTAGTGGTTTAAGTGCCGAAGCAAAATTATTAGATAAAAGACCAGAAGAATCAGGACATACACTACCAGCTCCTATAATGACCGCAGAAGATTTACTAAGTTCAGAACGTGAATTTAAAAGAAATCGTGATGAATATAAAGACAAAGCAAAAGAAGAAATAACATCAGAAGAATATTTTGATTTTATAGAAAAAAATAACATTTCTGACGTTGATAATATGTATAATTGGGAAAAAGATAAATACTATGATCTCATTAAAAAATTAACTGATATTACAGAACAAAAATGTAGGAGCTTACGGAGAAATTGATACAGCTCCAATGGACAATATTGATGGACTTTATGAATAAGTTAGTGATGCTGTTATTGCTGGTGTTTCTAAAAATACTGCATTAAAATTTAGAGATAAAGAATATGTTGAAAAAAATAATTTAACCTTTTTAAAATTATTTAAAGGTTATGATAACATCGCTTAAAAAAACTTTTAGAAAAGGAAACAACAGGAACTGGAGCTAGAATATTTTCATCAGTTACTGAAATGATAGGCAGATTAATGCTATTGATATCATCTAAAGAAGCTGGAAATGTTGGTGCTGAAATTGACAATGAAATTATTGACATGATTGATAATTTGAGATCAGAAAATTTATTAACATCTGACGAATACAGAACTTTACATCACGATTTGATATAATCGCCGCGATTTAATTTTATAAATCTGTGTAATGATTTAATATAAAAAATGTCAGCAACATTATTACTAGACTCTAGCTAATCTGATAAAGATAGCGCAAATTTTTGTGTAAAGTATATTCCGCCAATAGAACTAGATCGCGAGAAACAACATGAAATTGGACTAATTTCCTGCACTTGTTGGAATGCTATGGCTAATGTAAAAACTGGAGTAAATGATGAACTTACAATAGGTGATGATTCACTTTCTCCAATATATTGGACGTGGAAAATTAAAATTCCAGAAGGAGCTTATAACATAACCGATTTATATAAAACAATAAAAGAACTTATAACAAAAAATAAAGGTATAGCTGATAATTTTAAGCTTACACCAAATTATAATACGTTACGCGCTAGAATGACATTAAAGAAACATATTATTGTTGATCTTAGATCACTAAAAAGTATTGCACCACTGATAGGATTTAATTATGATACATATCCTTTTTATGGTTCTGAAGAAACTGTTAAGTATGACGGTCAACTGCCAGTCAATATAACTGATGTAAACGCAATATTGGTGAATTGCTCTATTGCATCTGGATCTTATTCAGCTAAAGGTAGTAAAGGACAAACGATATATAGTTTTTCACCAGACGTTCCGCCTGGATCTCTTATGCAAATTAGTTCACGTCAGGTTATTTATTATCCGTTAAACGTTGAAATTCAAATAATAGAAGTAAATATGCAATTGACAGATCAGTCTGGAAGACAGTTAGATCTTAATAATGAAATTGTTACTTATTATTTACACCTACGCGAACAGTAAACATATTTTCTAAAAGATTTGGAAGTAAAATTATGCAACCTCAGATATAATGAAACAGAGAAAAAGAGTTTATCGAAGAAAAATAGTAGGAGGATTTTTGGGAAGTATATTTACTAAAATTATAGAAAATGTTCCAGGAATAGCTCATAAAGTTGCGCCAATTGCACTTGACGCGTCAAAAGCGTTTGCAACTGGAGCTGCATCTGCTGCTGGAACTGCCGTGGGGCAAAAAATAGCTCATAAAATAAAAGGCGATCCACAACGTGGTATACCGACAATCAAACAAGCTATTTCAGAAATCGCACCAACAAAAGAAACTCAACGAGCAATGATAACAACGACAAAAAACTTTTATCGCCACGAGGAGAACAAATTATACAAAAATTAATATCTAAAGTAACAACACCGAAATAATTTTGTATAACCTAATAAATAAAAAAATGTCTGTAAAAAATTATCTCGATTTAGCAGAAATTTATGACACAGACGACACAGTAACAGAATTCGAATACGTTGAATATCTTGATGAAAATTCTAACGAACCTAATAAGGCTGGCGTCAGAATATTTAATACTCGAGAGGAGTATTTTTACTTCCTCATAAAGCAATGTTGGAAGTTCGTGGCCAGATTATGACAGTAGCTGTTCCACCTGTCGCAATTGCAGCTGGAACAGAAGTAGCTCTTATAAATGACGGTTGGTGTTTATTTAAAAGTGCTAAATATCAGCTGGCCAATCAATCTGTCGGAGATATTTCAGGTTACTTACAAGTTGCAAGTACAATCTTAAATATTATATCGTTTTCCGATGATTACTCCAGATCAACTGCAACTAATATGATGTGGTTTAAAGACACTGGAGCTGATGTAATATTTCCTGCGATAAATGAATTTATTTTAAGAACGGCATTAGCTGCTGGAGCTAATGCTGCTGCAGATGCTGCAACTGTGAGAGATTTCCTTATCGCTAATGCTGTCAATTTTGGTATAGCCGCACCAGCTGCAGCCGCTAATGCAGACGCTACAAGAGTCTCACTTACTGCTGCTTGCAATAATCTTGGTATAGCACCACCAGGAGCAGCTGCAGACGGTGTTGCAATGTTAAATTTGATTAATAACGCAATTAACTTAAGAAATAGACGTTATAATGAGTGTTATGTTAAGAGAAAGGCACTTGCAGCAGCATTACAATGATGCTGCCACTAAGTACAATATTTGGCTTTTGCAGGGACTATAATAAAGTATTTCGTGGAGTTAAACATACTCTTATTTTAGATCGATCAGAACAAAACGACTGCATGTTTAGGTTAGGTGGAGCCGATGTACAATTTGTCATAAACAAACTTGCACTATGGATGCCAAGAATAACTCTATCTATCACTAAAATGACGGAATTAAATGATATGCTGCAAAAACACACAAACAGAATTTATTTTCAGCAACATAAAATATATCAAACAGCAGTTCCGAATACCACCGACTACACATGGAAAGTCACAACGACACCAAGTGGACAAAAACCACGGCAATTATTTGTTGTATTTCAGAGACAAGAGCGACGTGGTTACCAACAATAAAATAATGCGATATTTGATAGCTCTGATGTTAGACGAATATATGCTAGAATAAATTCAAAACAATATCCTGAACAAGCGATAGAATGCAATTTTGCAGATGATGAGAATAAAAATATTACTCGACCTTACATGTATTTGCTCACTCAATGCAAAAATATCAAGATGCTGGAGATGGATCTCAGATATCAGTGGAGGAATTTCGTACACTTTATCCGATATTTTATTTTGATGGTAGCAAACATATCGAGCGAGCTGTAGACAGCACAGCTGATACTGAAATTACTTGGACACTAGGAGCAGCTCCAGATCCAGCAGATCAGTTAAACGTGTATGCGTTAGTAATAACCGATAGATTTGTTACAGTTGACTCTGTCGGAGGTAAAATGTCAGTCCAAGTTTAATCTGTAATCGTTATATAAGATGACAAAATATATTGTAAAAGAAATATATTTGGCCTATGGTCATGTTAAAAAATTAGCCGCTGCTGTTGCAAAAAAAAGACAAGTATCATTAAAGGTCAACCATAATGCAGCGGGTACTTTAACAAAATTAATGTTAACCAAAAAACAAGTAAATAAATACGAGCGCAAAAAACCTTTTGTTTTACATTTAAGCGCTGCACAAATAACTGCAATGGCAAAACATGGCGGTTTCTTTGGTCCGACATTATCTGTAATAGCCAGAACGTTAATAATACCTAAAATTTTGCCAGTGTTAGGTACATTAAGATTAGCAGCAGCGTCTGGAGCAGTATCTGGCGCAACGAAAAAGGCAGTTGGAGGTAGTGGTATAAAGAAAATTTTCGTATGAATATCGATGGTAACAATTTTATGTGATTGATAAATATAATGCCTAAAAGAAAGACAACGACGAAAAAAGACAACGACGAAAAGAAAGACGACGACGTAAACAAAGACACGACAGAGGCGAAAAGGGGGATTTATTCCAATAGCCCCGTTACTAGCAGGATTGGCGGGAAGTCTATTGCCAAATCTGTTAGGAGTAGGACGAGGACTAATGTTGCCAGGAACAAGGAGACAAAGTCTGTGTTAAGTAATTTTTGAAATACTTGATAAACTAAAAAAGTAAAACATTTCAGTGGAGTTTATTCTAAAGATGAACTTATGGCGATTCCACCGCAAGCGACATCGTCGATAGAGACGCCAGCGACTCCGGGTTCGTGTGTTATAAATATACAAGATTTTAATGACGGATCTGGCACACATTG
>JAECUM010014197.1:0-72910 GCA_016617855.1 Megalonaias nervosa | reverse complement strand
ACATGTAGCATGATGTCCCACCCAGTCACATTATCCCGACACCAGGCCGACCAGTCCTAACACTAACCTCTTAATGCTGAACGTCAAGCGAGGCAGCTGTAAGTACCATTTTTTGAAGTCTTTGGTATGACTCGGCCGGGGTTCGAACCCGCGACCTCCTGCATCTGAGGCGGACGCTCTAACCACTAGGCCACTGGAGCGGTCTTTTGATATTAGTCACTAAACCCTCATTCCCATTCTGCTAAAGAGGAGTTCACAACCAAAAGGTTCCCATCAGTTATACAATTCGTCAATGCTCCCGTGGTTAATTCTGAGTAGCTGTATCAACACTGCTTTTGTGATTTTTAGACTGAATGCCTTGATGCCGATGTAGTCTGTATTTCATAATGATCTGTATTTAGGGACTAGTATCCTGGAGACTTGGAAATATTTTAATTTCCTGAACACTACAAAAATCACCATGTTTCTAATCTCCATGTTTCTCAATCAAAGTTTAAAACAGAAATGAAATCTGTGAGACACTGATCCATTTTTACAATCAATCAGTTAACATGAGTCCCTCGAAGGAACCGATGCTCTACTAGGCTAAAAGAATTTCCAGAAAATGAATACCGTTTCTTCCTCTTAACTACTGAGTGTTGAAACCATCTCTGGTATACTTTACCACATTCAGGATGAGTAGTGATAACAAGATCTTCACAATAGCTGCTGTGGTGGCCATATTGTGCATCAGATCAGCACCATTTCTATGTAGGACCTGAGCTAGGAATCATAAGGATTATTTTAGTAAAACCCCATATTAATACAACCATCCTTTCAGGAGGATAACTGACAACAAGATTTATAAAATGCTCACAGTGGTGGCCTTATTTAATGTCCCAGCAGTACCATTTTCATTTAGCACCAACTAAATCATGGGATAAATGTTTGTATAAATTTTCATTGCAGTCCTAAAAGTAGGTTAGGAGATGCAGCGATAACAAACTTGTGCCAATGGATGCCCAATGGCCAACAGATAATGCCATAAGCACTTCAGGTCTATGACCAGTAGAACTACAAATATTTGCTCAAATTTTTAAAAGGTTCATGTGATAATAATATGGATGTATCACAATTTGAGAAAACACTCATTCCATATCAATAATATCAGTGGCAACTAACTCGCTGAACTAAATGGACTTTTATTAATGTGATGATCTCTGTTCCTTTAGAGCAGAAAAAAACATGGTATTGGGAGTTTTTGTAAGATGCAAATCCCCTACCTTAACTTAACTGTCTAGTAATCGCATAGGTACTGCACGATATACTTAACCAGTAATGCATTACCATGTCAGTATGAGCATGGGAAAGTTTATTTTATTCATGCTGTACAAGTGAGAATTAATTATAGATAACCAAGCGAATACTGAGAACAAAGGCCCTGGGTGGCTGAGTGGTCTGAGATGCTCACCGTTTACCAACCACTGCTATCTCACACTGGTTTGAGTCTTGGGCCTGACCAAAATGGGTATGCAAGAATGCTTGCCAATATCTTCCCATGTGTCAGCAGTTCTACCTGGGTTTTTTCCTGGTTTTCATCCACCAAAATATAATGGCCGTCATATCATGTGCTGAAGAATAGTGCAAAACCCAAAACAACAACAACAAATACCGACAAAAGAAAACAGTACTGTTCCTCATTCATAGGTCAATTACTTCACTATAGCTTTTGATACAATTAAGAAGATAATCTCCATAATGTGTAGGGATGTATAGTAGGATTCCAGCTTGAAGCCAAGTACCAATAATTTACCAGTTGCTTTCAAGAACTTAAAAACCAAAATGTAGCATTTTGTCTGTGGGCTCAAGGTTTCTTTCAGGCAAATTAGATTACACTTTGTTTTTGATGGACTCATCAGGCAAGTCATTTACCACATGAAACTGGTCTGATCTAGCTTTAAGGGGTCCCTGGTGTCTGACTATTGGATTTTGTGTTTGTTTCCAAGGCCAAGACTGCAACCTCGTTTTAGGTGTGCAGATGTTACCTAGTCAGAGTCTGCACTAAGCCCATTAAGGAATATTACTCTTTAATGTTCTATTCTTGGCTTTTATTTTGTTGGTAAAACGAGTGTCAAGTGTGTGTGACTGTGTGTGCATATGAGCAAGAGAAAACATTGTTATGTTAGATACAAAATGATTTTGGACTTTTGATTGATCACTTTATGTTGTTGATGTTGCTGCTGTTGTTATTTGTTTATTTTGTTCCAATGTAAAGTACTTACAAAGTAAAGGTCCTCAAAAGTTGAAATATATTATTTTAATGCAAAAGTGCCATCTCATCTTAAACTTGAAAAAAAACCCAAAAAACTATTACCCTGCATACTAAATCCATTATCAAATCTGTAATTCTGCCACTGATGCCACAGAACAAGGGCTTTCTTATTAGTTGCACTGACTAGTCATATGCAATGATGATTATGATGAATTAACTGTTGATGTAGGTTTAGCTTTGTGGGGTTTAGTGTAAATTTTGAGCAAATGATAGGCAATACTAAGCAGCCAGTATATCTGGTGGGGGAAGAACTCAGGAAGACCTCCTGAAAGACCCGCCAACCCATAGGAATCTTCTAGCAAACTTTCTCATATACCCACACTGGTTGAACCAAGAATCAAAACTGTGCAGACAGATTAAGAGGTGAGTGATCTGAAAAGGCAGACCACTCTGCCACCTGGGGGGGGGCATGCAATTGTTATTAAGATTAAGTCTGTACTGATGGCATCTTAGTCAACAGCATTATCAGATTTAGGATTCATTAATTTAACATGGCTGCCTTTATCACATACTAAAATTTTTAAATCTTTGTTTTTTATTATGGTCCAACAGAAAACAGCCCATTAGCCAAAACAGAAATGGACTGTAGGAAATAACTTTCTAACTTAAATGGACACAATCTTCACCATACCATTGAATACTATTGATAATTTATATTTTCATTTACTGATAACTGTGCTTTCATCTTTCTTATAAATGATGCACAAAAAACATTTTTTTAAAAATTGCGTTATCTAGCCAAATGCATCCATTTAGAGAATTTGCTACATGGTTAAATTTTGGTTTTGTTATTTTTAAACCTCCTGTAACCAAAATATAACAGCCACAAATCTTATAAAAGGTGAGTTATGTTTTGGTTTTGTGTTTTATTGCATAGCAACACTCTGAAGGTATATAAAGTCAAGGCAAGTAGAGTAAAGTGCCTTGCCCAAGGACACGCTATGGCAACCAATAAGGACTGATCCAATTTTAGGAATCAAATTGCACCCTTCTGGTCAAGAGTCCAACACCCCTTAATTACTGTGCCAATGTGGCTCATGGTGAGAAATGAGGCCAATATATGAATGAAAATCATCCACACATTATCAGGGGTTTCTCTTTGTGCCATAAAAGTCTCGAGAAAATGTAGATTATCAGAAATTCCTTCTAAATTCTGAAGATGTAGTGAAAAAAAGGTTCTAGGATTTGCTATAATGCTTTGACATTCAACTTGCAGCAAGCTACAGATGCATTCATTAACTTTAGTGGTATTGTTAACAAAGAGCAGGCCTTGTCTAATATTAATCATCCCACAAAAATCAATAAACTTTCAGAAATCTCTAATTATGCATTTTCACACAGGAAATTGTTTACACACAAACTAATTGATATTTGCCTTACATTGTATTAAAAAACACTGAAGTACTGGAAATAGATCAACGATGCCCTAAATTTCTGCTCAATTCTCAGCCAAGAAGGGCAGTCAAATACCTTTGTTGTTGCATTTGCATTTCATTATTACAAACAAATTAACAGCTCCAAGCATTTTAATAAAAGCAGTTCTTCTGCAATGGTTTTTATTGTGTTATCAGAGCTGGCAATATTTGTAACAACTGATAGTCAAGATATGCTTAAAAGCAGATATTGCATTAGATCCACCTGCATGTGTTTTCATTTCCCTGTCAAGTCTGTTGTTGTTGTTGTTGTTGTTGTTGTAGGGTTTAACGCCATTTTTCAGCACAAGATGGCTATACATAGCAGCCAGTATAAATGGTGGAGGAAGACCCTGGATAAACCCCGGAAAGAACCACCAACCCACGAGAAGCTACTGGCAAGCTTTCTCGCATACCCACATTGGCCGAACTCAAGACTCGAACCCACACACACAGAGGTGAGATGGCAATGATCTGAAGCGTTATGTGCTTTAGACCACTCGGCCACTTGGGGCTCCTGTGTAGCCTGTACAGAATTACATGTGTTCAATGGACTCCAATAAATAAATTGTTTTACAGTATTTGACTATCATAAATATAACTTATGGCATTGAATAAAAAGTAGAACCAAAGAACTGGTCTCATATTAGATTATCTTTAATATAATCTATATGGTTCTCCACAGTTACACACACACACACACACACACACACACACACACACACACATCAGAGAGAGCCTTAAATTGGGATATTTGATAGATATCTCTGAAAAATGAGGTCAAAGCTGTCAAATGACCAATTGCTAACTTGACTGTCCTTAATTGTTCTATGGATTTGTTTGGTCATGTTCGCAATTATCAAGATACTCTACAGCCACAAAGCATATGACAAAACATGTCCAAGCTTATCTCCTTGAATGCCCCCACCCCCGGTCTATCCTTCACACTACGCAGTTTTAAAACTAGATTTGCATTGCAGTTTATGAGCACAACTTACCTTCAGAACAAAATATGCATGGCATATGAATGCAAAAAAAAAGATTCAAACAACAACTAACTTGAATTATTCTTCTCCAAGACTTATTTGGGAATATGATCAAACAAACTTTCACCATCACTCTTAAAGGGAAATGCCTATTAGTTAATTGTTATGCATTCTCAAATTAGCAAATCTAATTGTCAATTAATATTTAATTTTTAAAAGTCTAGTTGAATAAATTAATACTGTATGGTGAAATTATACAGTATAGATATTTCATAAAGATTTTAGAAAGGGAACCAGTTAATCATGGAAGGATAATACTAATACTAAGGTAGCAGCTGATCTGAAAAAACCCAGTACATTTAACAATACATGTAACAATCAGGTATACAGTGTTGCATCTAGGATCCTTACAAACTGAAGGCAAAATACAGTCCTGAATTCAATGTTCTAGGCTAAGAAAAACAAAAATTTTGATCCAGTTCTCCCTTTATAACTTACTCAAAACTTGGTCCAACAATACAGACCACAGTAATTTAAGTCAAGAGTTACTGGGGTACTGCTGAAAAAATAAGAAATGGTTAACATAAGAGTGGGCGAAGGGCGCGTTAAATGGATTAATAGTCATTTTATAATTGTCAATAAGAAGTTGGGTTTTTTTAAATAAAGTTGTTCACTTAAATTCCATATAAACTACCCTGATTTTCAACATAACCAATCTCTGAAAGACTGTTAAAAATATTAGTCCAAGAGGTTTCAATACACATCACATGTACCTGCAAAATTGAAAACTGTGTATTATGCCACTTCTTTCTTTTGCATGAGAATGTAGATATATTTTAGTGTAACTGCAGATTCGAAGCTGAGCTAGATTTTTCTTAGAAAAAGACTGACATCTTTAGAAACAACACAGACACTATTTTTTTTTTGTTGTTCTTGTCCTATTAATAAAATATTTATGTTGTGATCTACTTGAAAGTGATCGTGAAATTAAGCAAACCTGTGAGTGCAGATTCAGGAATTTTTAAGTTCACTAAAAATTTTGAATCACTTCTCCATAAACAACACAATCAATAAAACTAAGCTTTTCATGCACTTAAGCATATCTTTCAATTGGTTCCTTTGTTATCCTTCATCACACCAGCTAGCTACTACTTGCATAGCAATATTTTAAACACATCCACGACTAGCCTTACCCTGGTAGAATCTACATTCCTTTAACTTTTTTATTCTTCCTTCTTTACTTAATTTGATACAAAAGACTAAGTGAGGTGATAATATAAAGCAGGTCTACTTTTAATTAACTGCAGCAATGCAACAAATACACCCACATATGACAGATGAAAACAGTTGCCTCTTCATAAGGTTCTCAGAGATGCTCACAAGCACTGTTTTGAAAAGCTGATTGACACTTTTCACATCTGAATACCAGATAGCATAATACATTTAGGATGACTACAATGAAACCAAACTAAAAGATAAAACTTAAACATGGATTTTCCTTGAAAAGACTTATTTAATTGCTATTCACTTCTCAAAGTGTAGCCACCAGAAGACTGATATTTTGTCATATACTGTTATGTGCAATATACTGTATGCCTTATAAGTCAAAATGCAAACAACAAAAATCCTGATCTTCCCTAGCATAATACATCTGCAGGGTCTATGTTGTTTATTCTACTGGTTACTACTAACAAACTGCACAGACCCAGATCTGCCGGTGCATTATGCAATGACAGATCTGGGTCTGTGATGTTTACAGTTCGACTTTTCTTATAAGCAAGTATATACAGTATGGAGATTTTTTTTTTAAAATGTAACAAAACACATGACTCCTCACTAAAAGTTCAGAAATTCACGGTGCTGATTCCAAATTTCTGGGCACATTTTTTTTATGATAAAAAAAGCAACATATCATGGTTTCGTTTACCAATTTAGATCACAATTGTATTCACATTCAGCAATACAGACCTATATGGGTTTTGTGAGTGGATGGGTGGGTCATGAAATTTCTATACCAAAAGCTGAGATCCAAAACCTGTTGCTGTGTTATAAGAGGGGTGCATTAGTTATCTGGTGTGCTAAAATGAGGACTTTACATTGATGGCATATCGAGGCAGCATGAATAGGTAACAACAAGGATAAAACTTCAATACAAGGCCTGACATATGCTACACTGCAATGTTTTCCAATCTGGTATCCAATTACATATCTGAATGGATAAAGAAGCCATTCTATAGCATACTGCTAAATCAACTTCTACTGAACAATTTGGCTAGCCAGCAGTCAAAAACCTATGAACACAAAAACCAGATTAAGGCTTTCATCAAGCAATCCATGGAAATCAATGCTGGCTGCTTGCTTGAGGTTATGATCGAAGGAACAAAACCAGTGAAAAGGGGGGGGGGGGGCACTAGGATCCTTTTACAGTTTTCCTGCAGCAGGAAACACCCACCATTAGAGAGAATCTGCCAGTAAGTCAAAATAATGGAGCATTCAACTACAGGAAATATCTAACTTTCACACATGCATTATGGTACTTTTAATAAAGCAAGAAACAACATACAATGAGGGCTTACCTCTACTTGAAGTATATAGGTTTTGAAACATGTCTTAGCAGTTTTATCAACATATTAAGTAGTGTATACAGCTATAGTCCCTGAGCTGCCAGTAAGATTACACCAATAGATCTCTGAATCTACACTGCTCACTCCAAACCATACTTAAAGATAAGAAGTGTAAAGTCTATCTTCAGGTGCACTGTGCACAATAATTTGGGTGTATACTGTATGCAATTGACAGCACAAGCAGTTACAAGATGGTACATCTTGCCTACACAAAGAGCACATAAGGTACACCTTGCCTGTCCATAGAGTATACACAGGGGTTATCCACATATGACATCACACAATTTTTGCGATTTTTTTTTTTACCCCCCTCCCCCCTCGTCACACTTCATCACAAAAACCCAGACCCCCCTCTATGTGACGTCACAAACCTCTTACCCCCCCCCCTTTTTTCCACAATTTTTTGATATTCTGAAAAGTAAATGTATTGTAAATCAGTTAACTATGTAGACAAAACAACAATGTTTTATGTAAAATAGTGTTTAATTAATCAGGCTTTTACAAGGACTGCTTGGCTAGTTAAAAGTTTTTAAAATTATTTTTAAAAAATTTAATTATTTTTAAACAAGAAGCAAAATGGAATGTAAATTAAACACATCAATCACTTCAATTCTTACTAACATTAAAGCTTCAACAAATCCACAAAAATTCTAAGGGTTTAAAATCTGAAGTATTTCTAAATGAATTACTTCTCTTCATAGTTATCATCATCCCAAGGCAAAATAAGATGCTCCTACACTGAACAAACAAGAAATCCATTTGTTTCCAGATTAACATTGTTTATTGGAAGGGGTATTCCCTCCAAATCAAGCTCCTCCTCATCAATCCAATCCACATCTTCTCCATTCTCCGCATCTGCTAGTATGACCATCATTTCGCGTTGTCTTCATGCAGCGACCCTCACTGGTCCTAATGCACATCGATGGAACTGCAATTTATTTGTGAAGGACTGTCTGTCTGTGCAGCATAACCAAAGAGCTGAAGGGAAATGCTATTTATTTGTCAAGGACTGACTGCGCAGCATAGCCAGAGAGCTGAAGTACACGTGGCATATCTTGCAAATACTCTTTCACCACAGATTGAAGTGAAGGGCAATAAAGATCATAGGGAACTGTCCGAAATGTGTTTGCTGACCAAGGTAGAATGTCTTCCGTTTTGAGACTTTGAGTTGCAAATAGGGATGGAGATCTGTTGCTCGTTCTGGAACTTTAAGCCCTTCACGTGTTTGAACAAGGGGTAAATGAGTAGGAAGAAATCTGTCTTTTATCACTCTGAAGTATGAGCTTCATGCTTTCAAACAAGACATGTCAACTTCACAATCTGAAGCAAGTACTGGCTTGGGCGGACATGGGTGTCACACCAGTTTTGATCTCTACAAAATATATCCTGTTCCATGAGCTCTGAATTTTAATGGATCCTAATACTCAGCAATGGTTGGGTAATTGTCTACAGTCAACTGTGACCATATTTCGGCCAACGTTTTTTTTCCGGTAAATTCAATGTCAATTGTCTTACCTCGATCGTCTAAATGGCTGCCATAGTTGTCATGAGGTAACATTAATCCACTCAATTACCTGCTCATTGGCACCATCTTTCTCTCCACTCTCTTAAGAGCACTGCGTCCCGGAGCATTTGTTGCAACGAAGACGGAGTCAAGATCGTGTTTCAAGAAATGGTGGATGGTACCCTTAATGAGTTTCTGATACCATGGTTTTTCATCCGGCCGACCATCAACAGTAAACACGAGAATTGGATTGGCCAATTTATCAATACCAGTTCTGCTTATGGTATCGAACTCTGTCAGACACAGCAACTTTTCAAAGTCAAATCCATGGCTGAGAGCTGTTGATGCAGAGTGTTTTCCATATCGAATGGCTATAAACACTGGGCCAGAAAAGCCAACAGTGTCTCTTTTTCCAAGACCGTTGTGATGGATCTCAATGCCAGCATACATCGAGGGTATAAGCTTGTGCCGGGCATCAACTACCCAGCCATGGTCAGGAAGGCTTACTTTATACTCAACGTGCATTAGCAGTGGACTCTGCTTATTGGCAGCGACCAGACCAATTGGGGCATGACATTTATCATCCTGGCTGATAAAATAAAACTCATCCGGTCCAAGCATGGAAGACAGTTCTTCCAAATGTCTCATTGTAGCTGTGCAAAACTGGCCATCAATACATTTAGTGTGATAATCATTTTGTGCTCTAATTAACATTACTATGACAGTGGTTACATGACACTTACCTTCTGACGACAAACTATGCTTAGGAAATAGGCGAAGGTGTAGTCCACTTTGACTTATACTGAAGCCATCTTTTTTAAATGCTCTGTTAATTGATCTAAGGTTTTGATACTTCTGTAGACTTCGAAATGTCTTTTTTCATGAGAAGCTGAACCACGCACTGTGATATCCAGTATAGTTTACAAAAGCAATGGTTGTTCATCGTCAATATTTGGTAGACCACATTTGGCCCTGATATTCAGTTTTGTGCACAGTTCAGGATTATCTTCCAATAAAGCATTTCAGTTTTGATATTTTCAAATCCCTTGCTTTCTGGGATCTTCTTTGATCATTAATCTTCCTCTTTAGTTTCCTTTACAACTCAATGTTTCTTTTTGTTTATCTTTTAACTCTAAGTTCTGCTCATTTGAAAGCATAACTCTAAGTTCTGCTCATTTGAAAGCAGTCCTTATATCTGCCGATTACAAAAAACAACGAGTTCAGAATTTATGACATCAATTTTGGACTTCAAATGTAATTGAAGAGTTGCATTTCTCGGAGTAGCAAAATGGCTTGTAGAAGGCAATGTTTCAAAAGTAATGATATTCAAGATATTAGTTGGTTGTTCATTGGACTCTAAATTATCCTGAGTAGAAAGTTTTTTTGAAAGTGATGGTGCTTGTTTTGTCCAATAGTTAAGAATTGATCCTTTTTTCGTAACAGAGATCGTCTTGACCTCTTGCAACATATGGTTAATTTTTCAGCCAAATATGTGTCATTCTTGATACTGTTCCACTTTATAATAAGTTTTTGTAGGATATGCTAGCACATAAGAGTTAAATAAAGACTGATATAATTTATTTTTATCCACTGCTATGGGCTGAGGAAAAGTCATGAAAATTAAAACTAATGTAACTACTGGACACCTTATGTTATATGGTTTCAATAGGACTGTTCATAATCTAGCACTTTAGTGGTGTCAACAAAACATTTTCAATAAAATGAAAGAAAAAAAAGTTAACATTCGATATATTTATTCCCTTTAATGTATGGCATCCCAGCGCGTCACAGGGCCCAACCTTGGCGCTACTCAACTAATTACAGTTGTTTTTATCACATAAAACATATTCAACATTCACTGCAGACCGAATACCGTCTTTCAACTTACTAAACTCATGTCTTTGATCTCGTCAGACTGTTGTCAAGATGGTGATAACTTGTAAGCCTATTGTTTTACTTTTTAAAAATGTAAGTTTAATCACCAGTAGGCCTGCAGTTTATTTAGTTCACATTTTGTTTTTGAAGTGTGTATTACAATATATTAAAAAAATAATAACTAAATTAAAAACAATAGTTTAAACCAGTTAAAGGTTATAACAATTACCCAATATTTCATCTGAGATAACAATATTAATATAAGTTGTCCATGAGAGAGTTGTTATCTATTGTGGATAAAAATGGACTGAGGATGCAGGTCACAAAATCTTTTTTGTTTTGATATTATTTTTGAAAGAAGTGTTCCACACTCATATTTTCTGTGACATCACATTTCTTCAACATCCCCTCCCCCCTGTCACACTTCGTCACAAAATTTTGACCCACCCCCCCGGTCACTGCGTGACATCATATGTGAACAACCCCATAGTGCAACTGTTATAAGAAGGTACATCTTGTCTGCCCACAAACAGATGATACAGCTGTTATAAGAAGGTTCATTTTCATCTGCCCACATAAACATATGATACAACTATTACAAGATGGTACATCTTACCTGCCGAAAAGCAATTATGGTACAATGGTGACAAGATGGTACATCTTGCCTGCAGACAAGCAAATATGGTACAAATGTCATAAGATGGTACATCTTGCCTGCAGACAAGCAAATATGGTACAAATGTCATAAGATGGTACATCTTGCCTGCAGACAAGCAAATATGGTACAAATGTCATAAGATGGCATATCTTGCCTGCCCACAAGCAAGTGTGGTGCAATGTCAAAAGAAGGTGCATCTTGCCTGCCCACAAGCAAGTGTGGTGCAAATGTCGTAAGATGGCATATCTTGCCTGCCCACAAGCAAGTGTGGTGCAATGTCAAAAGAAGGTGCATCTTGCCTGCCCACAAGCAAGTGTGGTGCAAATGTCGTAAGATGGCATATCTTGCCTGCCCACAAGCAAGTGTGGTGCAATGTCAAAAGAAGGTGCATCTTGCCTGCAGATGCACACTTTCATTACAGCATATCTGGCATTAGTGTGGAAGATTTGGACCTAAATACAGGGTTCACAGACCACAATCACTCTCCTTGTACAGTCCTTCTATTTTTACAACCCCAAGGCTTTTATATTTTGTGCATTCCAAATCTTTTAAAATCAAAATCCTAACAAAGTATCCTGCCCTGGCAGTTGAAAAAACTTTTGCAAGGCACCACCATTCTCCCTGCCCTCACTATAAACTGAAAACAAGACAATATCTCATTTTCTGGTAATATATGAAAGCAATAATGTTGTTTTCATTGCAATAATAGCATCTGAACTATAATAATAAATAATAATTATAAATGAATTAATAATCAGATTAACAATTCAATCATGTCAAACATGGCCAAGAATAAAAGCCTTTGCAATCTTGGTCATTTACAGTCTATTTCATAGAAATATGAATAACATCACACTGGCTTCATGAAAGAACAGTTCACCTTGCCTTATAGTCTTACTTTAAACCATGTGTGATTAATTACTGTCATCAGCTAAGGATTTTGTCTCTGCCAGTTTTGATGTATACCTTCAAAATTGCAATTTTACTAGAAGAAACTACAAACAATATAAGCTACAGCAAAAAAGGGAAGTAATAAATAATATATTTATCAAAATGGAAAGCCATCCCCACCCACCCCCGCCAACACGTTGCTGAAATAAATAAATGACAAGTACTAAATTTGCCACACACCCCCCATGCAAATTCAAGCTGTTACCTGTGTCAGCCTGCATCAAATAAACTCAGTACTAAGCTAAAATGTCTGCTTAATACTAATATATACAATGAAAAAATTATTTTAATGTCAGTGGTTACGACGTCTACTAAAAACTGAATTAATTTTTGCATACCCTGATAACCTAAATGGAAATTCAACTACATAATATACTTCAAAGTAATAATAATTAATTAGTAGTGATTTTTTACAAATTGCCAAAACATCAACTCCAAGTTATTTATTAAATAAGAAATTTCAATTATTAAAACCCTGCCCTAGGGCTTAAAAAAACACAACATACTGAATTAGAAGAAATACAAAACAAGAAAGTCTTATTAGGCTTATAATTTCAAGAAAATTGTTCTTACAATCATCTTTATTCCTTCAGTAACCACTGATATTTCACTATACTTCTGTTGTAAAGTTAAAAAAAGCTGCATATAGTTACACAGCTTGCAAATGAAATCTGTTTCATTTCAGCATCATCTGAAATGCAGATTTAACAAAACTTCTTTCTTAGCCATGTCTTTCCTGCAAAGAACCCTTTTTCAAACTGTAATCACTGGACATGTGAACATATTTTAATGTACTTTGTGAAATCCAAATAAGTAATCAGGATGGTCATGTACAAGCTGCAAATGAAGCTGAATGCATTATGAAGTTCATAATTTGTATCAGAATTATAGAAACACACAATTTATGCCCTGACATGAGCACTGAAATTAAACATGATATAAACTTCGATACAAACGCAGGTACAGGAATATTAATTGAGGCGGTAATTAAGGAATACAGATTAATAAGAATAAGATATTTATGCTTTTAGTCCTAGACCCATAATAACCCTTTAGAAGAAAGGAAATATTGCATTAGTTTAGAATGGACATGTGAATTCAAACTGCTAAAAATGTTAATAACATGCGCATGAAAACATTCCAATGCACCAAAGGGAGGATATTACAATGTCTTAAAAAAATTAGTCCCAAACTTGGACACTGGTGTACCAACTGACCTGTGTAATACATGGATTATTTCTTGCAAACAGGTATTTTAAATTGGTGTGTGATAAAAATTAGGTGAAGTGTACTCTCTCAGTTCTGCACCACTCAAAAGAGACAGGTGCCCTTCCTTCAATGCAGTGCATGTACTTGTGAATACATGTACATTACAGAGTAAACAATATGGGGAGAACCTTTGAATTACCTTTATGACAGATTATTACCATGTAACTATCCCCAAATATGCTCCAAAATTTATTTCACTTCAAATCTGAAATCACATTTACATATTGGAAATGAAACTAACCCAGAATCAGTGAATAGCTCTTAAAACAGTGACCAGTTTTTTTGCTGAAACTAAATTTCAGTTAGTACCATTCACACACACACACACACACACACACACACACACACGCACGCACGCACGCACGCACGCACGCACGCACGCGCGCACACATACACAACATCATCGTCATCATCATTAGGCAGTTGAGATTTTCAGAAATTTCGCCATACTCAAAAAGTATTTATTGACACTGAAATAATTTTCTTTCAAGATTACCTGGACAAAAATACTCTTAAATTAAAAGATCTGACATTGAATTAAATTAACACTGAAAATAGTAACTAGATTTCTTACCGAGGGAATTTGTGTGGCAGCTTCCATCAGAACAGGTGCACCTAACACTGCCTCTGGACTGAGAATGACTGACCAATTGGGTGGGTAACCTTTCCAAAAAATATTTCCTGCTAACTGGGTATACATAAAGCAAACTATTCTACATGCTATTCCAAGCAAGGATGAATAAAAGGACAGAACCTTCACACTGCAAGCAAAAATGTCACTTGTGGAATCCCTTTGAAATCCTTCAATGAGAAAACTTGCATCAATTAGCCACAAAGCAGTTTCCAATGTGGAAAATTTAGGTATGATAAAAGAGTGTAATTAAGAATGGGAAAGGCTGAATTCTATCCTCAAAAGCAGATGATTCCTGTCCACAGGAAAAGAATGAAGAAATCAACAATTGTGCCTGAATACTGCATAGTCTAGAGTGCGGTCACAGACTGCTGTATCACTCAATGATGAAGAGGAAAGAGACATTTACTAAGCCATGCAAGGAACTATCAACAGATACTAAACCCTTTCACAATTCATCAATATTTCCTCCTCTTAAACTCCTGTACAATGTAAGTGACAGTGCTACAACAGAGACAGATGACTGAATGTAGTAATGGAATTCTTCTTTCCTACTGGACTGAATAGCTGTGGTCTTATAACTACATAGACAACTTCAACTCCAGTTTGCTACCCATTGCATTCATTATTGGCCTCTTGATTCCCTAGGGGCAAAATAGAAGTGTTCCAACTCTTTGATTGGCCATGGCACACAGTATATGGCTGGTATTGTAGGACAAAGGATAGTCCTGGTGTTCAATAATACTGGATAATAGCTATGAACTGCATGAAAATGAAACTATTGATAAAAGACCAACAAATAACATTTAAATGGATCAATGATGGTTAAAACTGAAGCTGATAAATTTCAGTTTCTTGTTTTATCAGCCTAGTTTTCTAAATTAAAATAATGATTTATTCTTTCAATGTGAAGTAATAAAACCTTGTTACATAAGGATAAGAATTCACATTACAATAAACTGACTTGAAAGATTACTGTTCTGAAAGAACAACCGTCATTTATGAACAGATTCTTAATCCTTGGATAAATTTCCTTACACGATCACAATTATTGAGTAAGCATCTGTCTTGAGGGTCAGTATGTTTTGTCAGAAGGGTGTTTTCTCAAGATAGGTTAGCCATGGAACTCTGTGCTGTTTTTACTTAAATCTATCGCAGAAAAGATCAAATTTGTTGTTTTTACTTATATTCATCACAAATAAAATTAAAATTCAAATGATTACAAAAAAATAGCTGTGTAGAACTTGTTCATAATATTATCTCCTAACTGATGATAAAGCTTGTTTTATGCACAAATTAAAAATTCACAAATATTGCCCAAATCTTTCATGTTACTGTTGACACATGCTTATAAGTTGAGTCCAAATGCAAACTGCACAAATCTGGACTTGCCATGATGCACTGGCAGACATTGATCTATGCAGTTTGCAAGGAGTAATTAGTAGAACAAACAACATAGTGTAATATGCCAGTGTATAGGGAACATCGGAGATTCCCTGTATGATGTCACAACTAAGCGTTGACAGAGCTCTGGTTGGCAGAACCACCATGGTGACGAAGGAAGATGATCTATATATCAGCTTAAGCCATTGAATAGGCAGTGCTAACTGTAAACCTGATTCTGATGTTGGGTATATAATTTAGGTCATTAAGACTGTCACTTTCCTTATATACATATACACATGAATATATATATATATATATATATATATATATATATATATATATATATAGATGTTCTGTTACATTACCTAATTTTCCATATATATATATATATATAATAACATGGCTTTTACAGTTTTGGTATCAAGCAATTTGATATACTATTGGTATACTATTGGCATATCAAATTGTGATCCTTCCATGTGCAATAATACACATATATAAACATTGGAACTGCATGCTGTTAATTCCAGGCCTATAGATTAATGATGCATTTCCACTCATTAATCATTAGTGAGTATAAATTATCCCCGTTTTCTAAAGGAATTAAACAGGATACACAATTTCATCACAATCCTTTCTGCTTTCCATTCAAAGGGCAAATAATTGTATTAGCATGTGGTGTAAATAAAACATTTGTACAGTATGAATGCTGTATCAATGATATGCCACTCGCATAAATTTTCATCAAACAGAAACTTGGCTAACCTCGTTTCCTTAGCATGTAATAGCTATAGACAATTATCCGTTTCTCGTCGTCATCATCATCATAAACCCATGATGCAGAATAAAGAGAAGGTGATGCACGCTGTTGTCAGGTTTTATCATTGAACTTAACACTTCTGTTGTTGATGAAAGATGGTGTGCATAAACAGATAGAGAATTGTTTAATGTTGTTTTACTAATTATCTATGACAAAACAATGCAACTTATCGTGGTTCCATCATGGAAACTTTTTTTAATGTGGGTGGTGTATTGGTTTTGAAGTGCTTTAATTGCATGTCTTTGTATAAAGACCTATCCTGATATATGATTAGTGCAATAAATTTCACTGTTAAACAGTGATATATATATATATATATATATATGTTCTGGTAAACAAGCATATTCAGTCGAATGTGGAGTAAGCCTATGGTCTTTCTGCCAACCAGACAAGGGAACCCCCCCACGTGATCATGCCCTATGACATCACGGCGATGTTCCCTATTGTGCAGTTGCTAGAGGTAATTGGCAAAACAAACAACATAGTGTCTGATATGCCATTGCATTATGTGATGGCAGATCTCAGTATATGTATATAGTGTTTACATTGGGCTTGACTTATAAATGAGTATATATGATAGCTCCTATCTTGATACACCCCTCCAGCATAAAACTTTTTTTAACACTTAAGAGTAATAAATATTACTCCCAACTCGAAAATCCTACTCAAAATCAACAAGTGCAGCGTTTTGATTGGTCATGATATTTCTAAGATGCAGAGTCAAGTTGAAGATAGTCAGACTGTATGTTACTAAATGATGACTGACTTCAACTTCACACAGATATCGAGTTGACAGAGATGAAATAGGCAATGGTACCCAAGAACATTTCGACGACCCATACTGTAAGAGTGACCATATGAGACCAGATTAAATTCAATTTCAAGTTTTCACTAATTTCTATGACCAACAGCTGTATTAATTAATGCTTTGTTTTTCTACTTGAAGCTTCAACTTCCTTTAAAAATACTTTCCCACCATCTTTCAAGTCAACTGACTATAATTTTATTATGGAGGAAGAGAGTGATTTTGGGGAATATTTTTAAATATGGTCCCTGGAGATACCATATCCTATCAAGAACTGCATTATGGTGAGGAGTATTATAACACAGATGAAGTGAATTTAGAACGGATATATTTCCACAAATATTAAAACTTTCATGAAATCATTTTGCATATTAATTATCAAGTACTAGGAAGGGATCCACCATTCTTGCTGGTAAAAAGGAGGGCAGTGCTCCAATGGAACAATGTAGGGGAAAAAAACAATAAAAATGCCTATCAATGAGATATTTTTCACCACATTTTGAAACACTCTTATGGTACTTACTTTGTACTGAATCTACACATTTTAAAACGTTATATTGCCAACACTGATTACAAAAGAAATGACCTTTAATGTTTCTAACTAGAAGGGGTATATGATTTTACTTCTTTGTTTTTTGTTGGTTTTAATGGCACTTTTAACATATCATTGGCTACATCATGCCAAGGAAATGGGAACCAAGTACCTTTTTCACCAAAGCAATATTTTATATAAACCACATTCTTTTCGAAAGGGCAAGATTTTCTCTCATGGTAGGTCTACATAATCAAAAAGCTTATTTCACATCATAAAAAGCTTAACAGATTTCACATCATAAAACATTTGAAGACAGTGATGTGAGCATAAAGTCAAAGCTGAAATGGTGAGGAAAATCTTCTGAAAAATTGCAGTAAATTTAAAACTGTATTGCAAGGGCAGATTAAACACCTGGTATGGAATAAAAAAAAAATTAAAACTTGCTTTTCAGTGATGATCATAAGTAAGGTTAGCAATGGAAAAAAAATAACCCTTCTACTTTGTATAAGAGAATGTTTACATTTTCTTTTTAAATTATTTTATTTCTTTATTGATTATACTGTCAAATGATAAGAACAGTAAATGAAAAAATATTACTATCTGCTCAGTTTCAACAAACATGTTTTACTTTGATCATCATTATGAGTAATCTTTGGATTTAGCAAATTCAGTTGCTGCCAGGGAACAAAAAATCTGTAATTATTAATTGATGATGACTGCCTAACAACCCTTGAAAACAAAGTTCATATATGGCATGTGTGACTTCCTTTTTTAAAAAAAAGTCTCTAAAAATGTCCCACAGGCATAAATTGCTGCCACTCTTAATGCTATCGCGCATGGAAAAAGTTTCAAGTGATGCATGCCCCAACTTTAACATGTGACACAACATAAATGGATAGAGCATGTGCTCTGTTAGCAATTTCTGCAACTTCCATATCACCCAGCTATACTACATTCCTTATTCTGAACAACACAGACATCAACTGGAATTAAGTCATGCATTACTTTGGTGGGCGAGTCTATGCTACTTCCTAGGCTTTATTGACAAAAATTTATATCAAAGCTGACCTGACAGAGTAATGTAGAAACTGTAAATTGGTTTCAATGTGGCTTATATGGTTGCACAAATCATTCATGCACATACATCTGGCAATACCACTTCCATGCATCAAACAATCATTTTATCGCTACAATGGGTACTCGTCATTAATACTGAAATCCTGAATGTATTATTAACCATTGATTAGCAATTCGTCCCTTCATCTCAATGTTTCTCACTTGGCATGTAAATTGTTGGGAATAGCCAAGACACGCCAAGTTTGCTCATTTATTCTAAGATCTCCTCATCTTAGGTTATTAAGAGAACATAACATTTCTGTGCAGGAAGAGTTTTAACTTCAGAACTACATAAAAAGAAATAGCTTTATTACCATTATTACCATCAAATAGGCAGTAATAAGGCTAACACACCAAATGCATGATGAAGGTCATTTTCCAGTCAATTTGCATCCTATTCTTTCTGATAAGATTAAATTCAACAAAGATGACACATTTATCAATCAAGCAATTACCACAAAACTTTGTATCTCTTTATTCTTCTATTTATTGTTTCCTATACATTTTCATTCTTTATAACACTGTTTATGTGACCATTAAAAAGTAATCTCCGTTATAAGCGAGGAAACCTTATAATGACAGATGTTCACACTAGTCTTTATCCTGAGAGTGCTTCTAAGCATAACAATACATATGAAGTATTTAATGATACAAATTCTCATTATAATCTGTTTTCATAAACCAAGATCTAAAATAGAGTCAAATATGTCAGGCAGCATATGTGACCAATTTTTGATGGGCTGCATGACTACACTCACAATATATGGACAATGGTATAATGAGGGGCTTTATAGTAAGGGACCACTGCAAGAGATTTAAAATTTAACATAGGTTGCCTTTTGTTCCATTCAACATGTATTACTGAGTTAACTATTATGCATTATTCCAGCTCCTATAGAAATGGACAAGCAAAACAATACATACTGTAAAACCTGTCTTGCAAGATCGCTGCATTTAGAGACCACCTGTTTTGTGAGACCTGGTAGTTCATGTACAGATTCACTGATTCTATAATGTTAAGACCTCATATAAGAAACGACTTGTTATGAGAGACCATGATATTTTGGAAGAAGGGGTTGTCTTATAAAATAGGTTCTACTGTATAATCCTTGCAGCACCTTCAACCTGCCACTTATTATGTACCGAACTTTGAGGCATGAAGCTTATGTGCCAACAGAAATGGAGTTCATCACTAAAGCGTTAAGCCATGGAAATGAATCTGTAAGATGGCCAGGCATTCTTTTCCCAAACTTTACTAAAACAAAGACCTCTAAGATCCACAAGAACACAAACCCTGGACCCCTTTGCCAGTTCAGGGAGGCAGAATAGGTCTGATGTGACCTACAGTATTATTGTAAGAGGTATCTAATGGAGAAGGTAGACATGATGGATCATTTGTTAGTGTGTCTAAGCCATGACTGAAAGGATGAAAATTTGAATCATACTACTGGATCAGTCCAGGTCAGCTGCTTCAGTACTTCCATTGGTAAGGCACTTAACTCCGATTGTTTTATCACCAAGAAACCTGCTTATGTTGCTGTACCACAAGACCAAGCTAAGGACAATCCTGACACTCTACCAACTAAAACTCCAACATTTTCACCAAAAACTTTTAAACATGAACATGATAAACACTAACCAAAATAATACCATTTAACTAAACCGATTTGAAAGTTCTTGATATGATTGTTACACTTACAGTGGATGCCTACTTATATGTAACAGTGTGCATGCCACACTTCACTCGACTTTTATTGTTCTTCTCTCGTGCATCCTTTACCTCTTGTTATTACAGGATTCCATTTGCAAAACCATCTTTACTGAATATACATGACAATTTTGGTCAAATGTTCCTATGATCACCATCGTATGTCTATACAGCTATAATTATGTACATGAAAATGCAACCAAACATAATGCTCAGTTATGCAATTAGATGGCTCTACAACAACTAATAAACTAGAAACTGTTTCTTTTAATGAAATTTACCATCAACATTGTAAATTATCAAATCAGCTTGAAATGTAATGTTGTGTAATCTGCAGTACAACCAGATCATATCCACTTTGGCTATTTCTTTCAGATGCCACGTTAGATCTGAAAATCATCCATTCTTTAAGAAAAGAATAAACAGAAAAAAAATCTTGCTGAACAGCCTTTTTAAGCAGAGAAGTCAGAATATATAATTTAATTGGAATCGGAAGTTACGGCATCACTGAGAGCTACATGTATCTTAAACATTATCTATATTGTAGATGTTTACAGACAGCAAGACTAAACTGAGCTGTTTACATATGTGAACACTGCAGCCTTATTACCAATTCCACTAACTCAGTGACCTTGCTGTGGAGTAAACAAGATCATGAACAAGGCTGAGTAAAATGTTGACCAATACTGCAAATCATATTCATCCAACATTAGCTGACAGAAGACATCTAGGTTTCGCTGTTGGGTCTTATCTGCACCCTGGTGAGCCATGTTATGCAGGAATACAAGACTCCTTTGACCTACTTAAGCAAGCAAGAAGCATGCTAATCAATTTTCAAGATTTTAAAATCCTTGAAAATAATGCACAATCCATCTTGAAATTTACAAAGAAGATAAAAAATACCAGTCATGTAAAAAAAGTTAACAGACACTTCATGGGTTACCTGGGGGTGGGGGGGGGGGAAGGAGGTGACATTTATATTCTACCTCTCTTAAACAGCTTTCCTAATTGAACAGTCAACATTTTTTCCATCTCTTGATGGCTGTTAAGGAGAGTTACACGCTGTACTCAATTTTGAAACTCTGGTAGTGTACCGGTAAATGGCCAAGTGCTCCAGGGGAGGCAACTGAAGCTGGTTTAACATAATGTTCATCATGTCTGTTTGATCTTCCCCCCTGTGGGCTCTGTGATGCACCCTCCTGCATCTTGTCAGAAGCAACTAATGGAGGCAAACATTTTGCCCTATAATGTGTCCTGTCATGATGATCCAGCTAAGAAGATCTTGAATTTTTAAAAAGAGTACTATATCTTCTGTTTTGTATGACTGAGGGGATACCTATATCTTTTGATTTGCATACCTTTTTGACATACCAATATCTTCTTTTGTATGCCTTTTTGGGATACCTATTTCTTTTTTTGTATGTCTTTTTTGAGATGCCTGTATCTTTTGTTTTGGATGCCCTTTTGGGATACCTATATCTTTTAATTTGTATGCCTTTATGGGATAAATATATCTTTTGTTTTGTATGCCTTTTTCGGAAAACCTGTATCTTTTGTTTGTATGCCTTTCTGGAATACCTACATATTTCATTTTGTATGCCTTTTCTGGGATACCTATATCCTTTGATTTGTATGCCTTTTTTCCATAACTATGCCTTTTTGGGATACCTGTATCTTTAGTTTGTATGCCTTTCTGGAATATCTACATATTTCATTTTGTATGCCTTTACTGGGATACCTATATCCTTTGATTTGTATGCCTTTTTTCCATAACTATATCTTTTGTTTTGTATCCCTTTTGGGATACCTATATATTTTCTTTTGTGTACCTTTTTGGGATACCTATATCTTTTGTTTTGAATGCCTTTTTGGGATACCTGATCTTAATGGCGCAAGTAGTGCTAGATCAGCATAAAGATAATCCAGCATAGACCAACATTACATGCCAGTACACAAACCAATAACCATTCTTAACTGTATTGGTTCAATAATAGATTTTAAAATTCCATCAAACACTTGAATTTATATAACAAAAAAAACCCCCAAAACCACAATAAATCAAGACAACAGCTGTTTTCTATATCAAATAAATCAGTAAGTCATACAATGCAGAGATATATATCTATGCATCAGTTTCACATATGCCTGTTCAACTAAAGGTGGAGCAAACATGCTATCATATCTCTTGTAAATGAACATTTAATTTTTTGCAATTTTCCCTTATTTTAAGCAAAAACAACAACAATAAACATGCTTAATAGCATTAAATGTGTATTGTCAATACATATGTATTGTAAGTTACACATCCTGACGTGTATCATATTGGAAAGATCTGCCAATTCCCCCCCCCCCCACACACTGTATCATAAAGAAAGGATTGTGCTGATATGCTGTTAAACCCCATACATACATAGATCTATCCATCCATCCATACATACATATATACAAATAGACAAAAATTCATAAACAGTTCATATAATTCTGGTTAAAAATGATATAATTTCATTAAAAACATTCATATATAAGGCTCCAATATTCACCAAATTTCTAAACATGTGCACAGTTTAGAATAACCAAATCAATGATATTTGATGTTTAATCAAAGAATTAAAAACTTAACCCTTCCATCTCCAGGATTACTGAACAGTTACTATAATGTGCCTGCCTTGCATGGCTTAACTTTTGACAACTGTTTTATATCTTTTACTTCAGTATGATGGGCTTGGGTTTGTAAAGCATGTTTTTGTTGAATATATCTGCAAGCAACTTTCAGTAAAACATCCAAAGGACTGTAATAATACTGTATTCCACTGTTACAATTATGTATATAATTAAAAAATCAATAATGGAACCGCTGTTCTGCCTGCACATGCACAGAGGGCCCTTTTGAAGGATCTACAATGAATGAAAAGTATGCAGTAGCTTACAAAATTGTAATGGTGCTTATTTAAAATAAAATGTTTATTAATCAAAGGTTTTATTAATAAACCTGCTGTTTAAAGTCAATACTGTATATTAATTCTTGTTGTTGCAGGCCAGGCCTTGAAATCACAAGACTCAGAACTTGAAACCGAGTTTTCACTATCAACAGAAATATGTATCACGTGACCACTGTATTATTTACGTTAACATACATGTATCATAATTTTCAGATATGTAACAGCTGTAATAATATACCTCATTTTGTCACCAAAGACATCATAATGTCATGCAAATTAAAGGCATAATTTCCAAGATATCCAAACTATATTTCAAAGTAATTTAATTACACTATTCTGTGGTTTGAGAAAAATAAAATCAGTATATTTTGTCATGTGATAAAAGAATCTTACATCTGTGTTCATTTAAATATGTGAAAATAACTTAATGACCAGGGATCTTTGGTTGTGAAAATGCATGTAAATTGTAGCAACTGACATTTTGTATGTCAGATCCTTTTCCAAACAACAAAGGTGTTAAATTTGTAACTTTAGTGAAAGGTAGAGCTGAACTGCATAATCCTTAACAGCTGTTAAAATACTAAAAATTGCCTTTCTTTTATGAACATAATAATGTCCAAATTACACAAATTACATAGGGTTTTTTAAAACAGCAAATGTGTGTCATGATACAGACTACAAAGAACATCAAACATCCTTTTTGTATTCATCTGTCTGGGCTAAAATAAAGGTTTAACAGCGTGTTCTGATTCTGAAATGACTTTTACATTACATACATGCACTCAAAATATGTCAAGAGATTTATGAAATATCTATGACTTGCAGATTGGATTAAATATTAAAATTGTTATTTTCATCACAAAATCTTATCTCTATTTTGTACCTTGGCTGTTTCTTATCTTATAAAGGCCTTTCACCATAGATTTATTTTCGTTCTCCTATAACATGAACTTAATCAAAAATATGAAATGAACTGTAGCAAATTGTGAATAACTGCCACTTCTTCAATCAACACTATTTTAATTACGTTTAAAGAAAAAGAAACAAAAATTAAACATAGTGGTAAATGCCTTCCTTATTACTACTCGACTATCTAGAAGCCCATGATGATAATGGATGCAAAGCCTTCTTGAACACAATAGACTCTCTTGGTCTATTGATGGCTTGGCTCCTGTCGCTCTCTTGGCTACAGGAATGACACACCAGCCTTCTCCTGGGATACAAGGGCATTTGCTAAATGGAGAAAACAATTCCAAAGACCTAGAGTATTTTATTATGCTTTTTGTCTTGTCTCTTATTGCTAAATTATAAAAGACATTCCAGATCCAGCCTTTGATTCTCTATGCCAACACTGTCTATAGGGAGTTTACTCACTGCCACTATATCCAACAACCAATGAATCTGAAGTAATATTGGAAAAAAAGGAGGCTGTATATCCCAGCCTCATGAACCAGTGACATAAATAGGACATAAGAACAAGAACAGCATATCTGTTAATAAATGTTCCATTGAAGCATATTGCCTGATGGCACTAATGCTATCTTTTCTGCCTCCAACAAGGACTATATGAAAGTCTTCCACACTATGTTAAAGGTACCTGCAATAACTTGATGCAATGAAACCCAAGGAGCTTTACACATTCATGTAATTACAAAATGCATGGAATCCTTTACCTTTAATTCTGTTATAAAACAAAAACAGTCAAAACAACATGTAATGCATAACTAACAAACTGTTTCTGAGTGAATTCTTTTATTTATTTTTTTTTCCCCCTAATGTACAGACATGTGTTAAGGGAGCATTGCATCTAATTTACTAGGAAAGCTATTTCAAAAAGTGCAATTAACCAAAAATGGTAAAACTTTTTAATGGCATTATTTTGGGACTGAGAAAAGAAATAATTACACGAGTAAACTATCTTTACTTATTTCCAAATTTCATTTTCATTATACTGAATTCACAACAAGTACCCGGGGAGCCCTGAGTGGCCAAGTGGTCTAAAGTGCTCACCATTACGGATGATTGTCATCACACCTGTCTGCGTGAGTTCGAGTCTCTGGTTCGGCTAATGTGGATAAGCGAGAAAGCTTGCCAGTAGCTTCTCATGGGTCAGTGGTTCTTTCCAGGGTTTTCCCAGGTTCTTCCTCCACCATTTATACTGGCTGCTATGTATAGTCTATTTTGTGCTGAAAAATGGTGTCAAACCCTACAACAACAAGTACCCCAAACTTACTGAATGTCTGAACAGCACAGATGTCTGTGTGATGTGGTCTTTGAGCGACAAAAACCCATAAAACAAAGAAGACACCAAAAAGCAACCTTGGATGGGCAACTACCTACCCCATCTACACTAGCCAAGGGCTGCTGATTCACTTTATTCCACATTAACTCTCAGGATCTGTAGTTAGTTGAAACAGTGTTTTGAAGAAATGTCCTTTAGTGAATCTGAGTTACCGGCTAAAGCAAGCTAAATAAATTAATAAATGAAAGAGCCTGTTACACGAGAGATATTCCATATGACCAATGTTTATAATACCCACATGCAATACACTTCAAAAGAAAAATGCATGACAAAATTTTAAATTGAAGAACTTGATATATGATGCACTGTTGTCTATTATTATAAAACTAGCAATCTGATTCAATTAGTTTCTTTCAGCTGCATGGATTCAGATAATGGAGCAGTTTATACTGCTTGGCTATTTACATATACTAATAATTGATTTGGAATGAAGTGGATCAACAACTGTTGAGTAGCCAAGATACCATCTACCTTTGCAAGTGTGAGAACTGGGGATTGGACCTGGGACAGCAAAGAAGCAGCATGAACTCATTACTACTGCAATATACAAACCATACATCATGATCTTCATAAAAATTAAATGACAAAATCTCTGCTGTTAAATTTTCCAATATTAAATATTATTTCTACCATTAATGCTATCTGAATGGATTATTTTTAACAAAAATGCTTATAAAAACAAATCTTTCAACAAGATTTCTTCATATTTCTGTCATCCATAAACCAATCTGAATAAATTCATTTAATTGTGTGACAAGCCCTTGATGAAATTGCACATATATTTTCCCTGTTGTATGCATGATCAAGTTAAGACAATGGACTAGTACAGGGTTCCATTATTATGGTCATTTATATAAATTGTATCAAAGTTGAAACATTTAGTAATTTCGATTGCCTGATGGAAGCTAGCCTTGTGAAATGTACAGAATCAGTTGATCTCTAGGAAAATTACAGATAATGTCCTAATATAACCATAATTAGGCATAATGGGTGCCATAATCACATAATAGCATTTTGCCTGACATGGTGTATGCTAATGAGATTTGGACTCTAATTAGACAACCAGTATCAGGATAAATCACCTTATTTATACTAGAAAATCCATTGGAATACGAATGTAAAATATCATCGTCAACAAACTATTTGTAGAAGTAAAAAAATTTTGCATCTGATTTCAATAGGCTAGCATGTGAGTAGGAACAAGAGTCCCTTGAAGGGGGCAATGCTCTATTGACCGAACATGATATCCAGAAATTGAAGAGAAGATCAATTTTTCCTTTAAACTGCTGAGTGTTGAAACCATGTTATATAGTCTTAACAATAGCAAGACTTTCAAATTAGCTGCTGTGGTGGACATAGTTGATGTCAGATTGGTGCCATCATTTTAAGTCTTTTGGCAAAAAAAATACGATGTCAATATGACCGTCCAATTTCAGGGAGAATAGTGACAAGATCTTCAAGACCCTGCCATATTGGTTGTATAATTGGCACCATTTTCATGCTAGGACCAACGAAGCCTCGTACAAAGTCTTCAGCTGAAAACCCCTGATTGACAAGGCCATCCACATGGCAGGAATAGATATAACAATATTGTAATGGGCAGGAAATCTAACCTCTTAATGTTTTTAAGTTTCAATTGCGTTCATTCATCCTAATGTTTCTGTGGCAAAAAAGAATGAGTGGTAGTACTAATACCAGCACCCATATGTCATAAACGGGACTAAGACATCGTAGCTGGATGATGAGTGTTGTCACCATTGATGGTCAATATTAATTTATTCATGAATACCTACAGTTGTCCAATACCAGATGATGATTGGTATGATTCCCAGATATATTTCATATTCGCATATATGCTGATCATAAATCATTATTTGAACTCTTCAATTTCATGATGTTATTATGCCAGGAATGCATGTGTAACTAACCTAGGTATTAGCCTCATTTCCACATTTGGCACATCTGGAACACTCCCTTCACTATCACACTTAATAGTTAGTGGTTGCTTAGGGTATCACTCACTTTAAAGCTTAACATTTATTTGTACTGAAAATTTTGACCTTTCAGAAATATTTTGTTGTATGCACACTTAGCTAATACTCTGTGTTATATAAGTTTCTAATTAAATTATTAGTTTTAGTTTTGTTGCTATTGGTAGCAAAGTACAGTGGCCCTTGCAAGTGCACAATTCGCAGTAGCAAGTGGCTGAATTTCCCTGCCAAGAGCAGAATTCTTCAGAGTTTCACTGGAGATATAAAAGACTTGTCAGTGTCTCTCTTGGGACTTGTTCAGGCTTCTGAGGGTTGTATTAAAATCTCTGCATGTTAAGATAGTGCATGGGAAAATCCTTAATAATTTTTTTTTTACTGCAAACACCATATAAGGCAGTATGCAAAGAAAAGATAACCCTTTTGTTTATTATTTTCCACCAATCAGAATTCATAGTTATTTCATGCTATCTACATAAATAAATGCAAAGAGAATAATGTTTCTTTTACAGTAAATTTTGGATAGGTCTAAAACCAAGTTTTGAAATCTACATAAGTGTACTGAAACCTTTATGGATATTTATACATTCACTGTTATGTTTTAAATCAGCAACTTCATCTTAAATATCTGCTTATCAGTTAAATAGTATTCAGACAGTATTTTTATGATCCTGCGAGGCCAAGTCAAGTGTTTCTTGTAGACCTTGTTCAAATAATAATGTTTATTACAATTCAATAGAAATAGGAAATAATAATAATAATAATAATAATAATAATAATAGTAATAATAATAAGTGCAGGTTTGAATATTGAGCCAATGAGTGTTTCTCAAGGCTCTTACCAATAGTTATTGTTGTATTGTAAAGCTGTTGAGTGTTTCAAGGATTTGTACATATGCTTGACCACTCCGGTGGCCTAGTGGTTAAGAGTGTCCACCTCAGATACTGGATGTCGCGGTTTCGAAACCTGGCTGAGTCATACCAAAGACTTATAAAAATGGTACTAGCAGCTGCCTTGCTAGGCGCTCAGCATTAAGAGGTTAGTGTTAGGACTGGTTGGCCAGGTGTCAGGATAATGTGACCGGGTGGGACATCATGCTACACGTCTGCAGCATGATGCCCCATTGCTAGACATCACTATAAACGGCCACACTGCAGACATCATAGCGATACGACTGAAATTTTTTTAAAGCTATGTTAAAAATCCAAATTACACATACACACATTGTACATATGCTATTACAGCCATTGAGTGTTTCTCGAGGCTCTGTTTGAAATAACCTATATGAATTTAATGAAATGTAAACCAATGTTTCTACATCTATCATTAAACAATAGTTTAATATAACATCTGAGCATTAAAATTTGACACTTATAAATGATAATATCAACTTCTATCATAAAAAATGTTACTTAAATCACTTATGTTTGTCCAACTGCACATTACCACTGTGGTATTAAATCAACCAGTTAATATTTAGAAGTGATGCACCTGATATCTGAGTTTAAATTTTTACTGCCATATGATTTTGTGACTGTTAATGGATTCCCCACTGCATCAGAGAATCAGAGACCTCTTGGAGTAAAAGGTCCAAGTTTAACCGGGCCTTTAATCTGAGTTTATTGGGCACAGAGAGCATAGTGAATCACTGAATACTGACCAAGAATGGCCAATGCTATCCCGTAACAATATTTCAAGATGGCCTAATTTTAACTCATTCTGATTTCGTTGAGTCAACTTGTATAAATTGAACATTATTATCAATATTATTAGTTCAATCATGCCTATTATAAAGAAACAAGCCAAGGACAGAGAAGACATGAAATTCCTGCATCAAAGTGACTTCCTGTGTAAGTTTTACAGATTCCAGTCACAGCGCAATCAGTAACAACATTCTTCAGTAGTGACATATTTCTAATTACATATTTCTTATTCACAGGTTAATCCAGATTGCTATGTTTATAGGAAACCTGTAATAACAATTCACGGGACAACAGCCAAAGGTGGGATTGTGCAGAAGCATCTATTTGAATCCTTATGTTACAACTTGATAAAGTAAGATCATGTGAATGCCACTTGGAATGGTAAGGAATAAAATATTTAGTACATTTTGATGTGGGTTGTCAAAGTTATGAAGCAAGGCATTACCATACGTTTGATATATGAAGGAACAACAAGCTAAATACACATGCAACTGCAGAAAAAGCGTCTTACTGATGATGCATTATTTGCAGAATATTAAAATGTCTTTCCTTAATTACAATAACTTTTTTGATCTTGCAGTAGATTGAAGGTTACTCAGTGTCAGCAATTTTCACTCATCTGGTTAAATGAGGTTTTCCTGAAAAGTCATCTCCCTTCTCAGCCTGCACGCATGTGTGAACACAATGCCACATCATCTGCTAAGTCAGTGTGTGTGTGTGTGTGTGTGTGTGTGTGTGTGTGTGTGTTTTCAGACCAGACTTTCTTGTTTCAATGATGTACAAAGTATACATTCAACCAAAAAATATTGCCAAAAAAGTGCACTTTTACCATTTTGTGGGGTACCAATTTTTTGTGGGTTTCATGGTGTCTACAAACCACAAATTTAAAGCCTCTGTGGAAACAACTATACCCCTTCCTCAATCCATGAACTGAAATGCCAACATAAATTTCATTCATGCATAATGATGGAATTGTTTTTCTACCGTGAAAGGAATCCATATTAGTACTTAATCTTGGTTATGTCTAATTTTGTGAACTAATATGCAATGCTTAACCTGTATTACTCAAATTGAAACCTGCAGAATAATATAAAATGATATGTTCAGGTCAATTACAAATTATTATAAACTTAACAGTGCAATATAGAAAATTATTAGTGGAATATTTTTCATAATTCCTTCTCTCTAACACCAATCCTTAAATGTTAAAATGTGAAAATGCCGGATATATTTCATCTTATGAAAATGCCTGATATATTTCCATCGTATAGTATTGAAAAACAATATGTTTTAACTTGTGGCTTCATACTTTTGAGAAACATATTCTGTATTAACACAGGAAAAGAAAATATCTTCAATATCTTTATAATCAGCCAAACTGGTGAATTAGCTATATGATTCTGCTATGAATATTTTAGAAAAAAAATAGCTGGTCACACAAAAGAGAGACACACAATTTCATTTGATAATGTCCTAACTTCAAGCTCACAAATTAAAAACATGAAACATGGCAACCCAAGGATTTTTTTTCTGCCAGTGTTGACAATATTGCACAGATCAATCAAAATCTAATTTCAAGGGGAGCTGTTAAAGCTTTGTCTCCTTTTTCCACAACAGACTTTTCAACTACAACAATGAAGATCAGGCCATGGAAACCAATTGTAATGAAATATTTATGATGGGTCCCCAGGGATGGAACTGGTGACAGATTGTTCTCTGGAACTAGTTAGGAAATGGAGGCTACAAACACTGGAAAATCTGCAGGAATCAACTTGTTGCTAATTAATAATAAAAAAACTACTTTCACTTGTGAATACTGAATTTCATTTTGGTATTTTCTTTCAAGGAGAAACACTGGGCAATGCAAAGGAAACAATATTCAGATCATACCCAAGTCAGTCAGTACAAGTTCATTTATTTGTCATTATAATGTCTTATTGTTATGAATAATATCCTTGGAGAGAATCAACAACATCCATTAATTACTTACTTTTTTATTGGCACTGTCATAATTTTCATGATGCTTTCATCCTTTTTAGAAATTAACACTGAATATTGCAAGAAAATCATGCTGTATAAAACTGCATATAAATTCACATCTAACGCAGGACACACAAGTCTTACAAGCCTGACACTGTCATTGTTGTACTAAAATTTGCTTTATTTGTACTTTCTTCTCTTAAGAATGAGCAAGTTTACATCAGAATAAAACTCCCCCTTTTACCAAGCTTAATAGAGTAGTTTCAATTCAAAGTTTTCCAATGTGCAACAGTTATATAATTAAAATTTCTCAGTTATGTAAACTTTTTAACACCTGACAAAAACAGAGTCGGTCCTTCCTTTCTTCCTCCAATATCAAAGACTGAGGAAGAAGAAGCACTAAAGGAAGACACATCAAACCTAACAAACTCCTACATATTTACTACATTCAAAATGGAGAGAAAAATGGGACAGAACATACTGATGAATGCACTTTTTATCAATTCTCTTTGAGGAAAGTGTAAAGATGGTAAAAAGTCAAACTTGTGATAAAAATAATTTTGTTCCAAAATAAAGCTGCATCTAGGTTTGCCTAAGAGTTTCAAGTGGTCCACTATCTATTAAAAAGTGGGCCATCATAGGCTACACATAGCATTGTAAAAGCAAGAAATTTTTTTAAAAAATGTTTCACCAAAACAATTTTCTACCCAATCTCACTCCCCAACCAATGAAAACCTTTAATACATGTTCCTGTTAAGTGTCATTTAAGACAAGAATTTTAAACGTTTATTACAGCTATGGGTCAATATTTTGCCCAAAAATAATTTGGATTAAGGTTCAATAGCACCACTGCTCATTACCTTATACAGAATGGGCTTTATAATATAAAATATGTGAAAAAATGTGTTTTTGCGCATCTCTGTAAATGTTACTTGTACGTGTGTGAGAAGAATTTTATCATTTATTACAATCTAATAACTTGCATAATGTTATAGCTGACACAATACCTTAATATCCACTACAAATTAAATGTGTTTCTAATGAATCTGATCCATAAATATCTAACAAATTTAAAAAAAAAAAAAAATTAATTTTCTCTGGAATCAGACAAGTAAATAGAGCTGTAACATGGAAATGAAAAGTAATTTTGTAATAAACAAAAGGCCCAAGTGGGTCTGATATCACTAACACGCTAGCTGATATTTGTCTACTTGCAAATGCAATAAATCTTTGTTGTATAGGTGAAAGAAATATTTGTTGTACATAATGGTCACATTTATCTTCGTTCGGAGATCATATTCAGAGATTAACTTTCTTGGTAAAAACAGGTCATTTTTACAAACAGTATTGTCCCAAAGACCTCCCCTGCCCCATGGGACTAATTTTTTATTTATAGCTTCAAGACCCTTCATAACCCCATCCTGAAATTACACATATGGCATTACAAGGGAAACACTCCATGCAATTATCTTGAATTACAGGATCTGTTCTTAACCCCTCTGGCCAGGTGAACCAAAGCCTGTCCCTTGTTTATTTAATGTCAAGTTTGCTTTGCATATGCTATTATTCTAACCATAAATTCACATTTTGAAGAATGAAGACAAAACCTAAGACAACAGAAGTTAATGTAAAAATGACAGTAAAAAGTTTATTTTAACAAAGTTAAACATTCTATACAGTTGGCTAAGTGTTTAACTTAGAAAACCATAGCCATGAACTGTGTTGTGCATGCAAATTCAGAGTAGGTTTGTCACCTAACATGCCTTATCACAGATATTATTGAGCAATTCTTTGGAGTGCCATACATACTTGCTTATAAGATGAGCCCACATGTAAACTGCAAAGACCCAGATCTGCTGTTACATAATGCGCTGACATATCTGGGTCTGTGCAGTCTGTTAGGAGTAGGAACAAACAAGACCCTGATCTGTAGGTGCATTATGCTACAGCAGATCAGGATCTTTGTTGTTTGCAGTTTGACTTGACTTACAAGTGAGTATAAATGGAAATTGATGCTTTTGGAATGAATTATTTTGCATGAACTATGGATAATTTAAACCACAAATGGCACATAGGTCTTAAGCCCCTTATACCAGGCTTGTCACAAACACATGTAAATTACTAAGAAATGCACCCTTGATGCAATACTGCTTCACTTAGTTTACACGAATGGTGGTTTTACAAGTATCAAAGGTGTAATCAAATATATAATCACCTTTCTTCTGGTTGCCAAGGACTTCACTCTTTTCTTTAAATACTGGTAGTTACAAAAAAACACTCACAAACCAAGTGAACTCCATCATGAAACCCAAATAAAGATATAAAGATGCACTAAGGCTTTTAGAAAGTCATTACTTCAACTTTCATTTTCTCTCTTTTAGTAACAAATAAACTATTCACTTGGTAGCTATAGTAAATGTCATATCAGCATCATATTCATCAACATCATAAGAAGTCATCTTTTGAAAAGCCTACATTGATAGAAGTTTCTGTTTAGGAGTAGCTATACAAATACTTTTAAGATGGCAATCATGGTGGCCATATCAAATTTTGTAATTTGGTAAAAATACCATGCTGATATAATCATAAATCCAGGAGGATCAGCAATAACAAGATTTTCCAAGTAACTGTCATGGCAGCCATATTTTTGTTGTAAGATCACCACCATGTTAATTCGGGACCATCTAGAAATTATAAAAGTCATTTGGTGACAATCCCTTGTTGATTTAACCATCCATTTTGAAGAAGAAATGATAAGATTTTCAAGATGGCCATATCTGAAGACCAAGTGGTACCATTTTCATCTTGGATCAACTAAACTTTGGGATGAATGTGTGTGTGTGTGTGTATGTGTAAATAAATAAACCTGTGCTTACAGACAGATGGGCAATGGGCAATATACCATCCCATACGCTGTTCCAGTCAAGGCCAACAGAGCCAAAAAATATATCTATTTCTGTCCTTATTTTTAAATGTAAGCAAAACTGCTGCTATAATTTGCAAGTGTTTCTTGGCATTAAAAAGAAAGAAAATCAATACAACCACAATTACCATGTACATGTCAGTTAACTTCAAAATTAATTAGTTTCAAGACTGGGAAACGAGGAAAAGATTTCAGTGGTAAGCAATGCATTGTTGCGTAAAGCAAGATCACACCTTATTTCAAGTTACACCCATATATACAAGTCTAACACATTTGTACATACACCTTCCTCCTCCCAGTTATAAAAAGGAACATCAATTAAGAATTCAAATAACCTTCTTGCAACCTTTGAACTCTCAAAGTGTACAATATCACTTTAACTACATGCATGAAGTTGACACAAAAAAGCAAATCCAGATGCAAAATTTCTACTGTTGGATAGGTTATTGTGGTTACTCTTATTACAGCATGTGCAGTGAAACATTTTTTGTCAAGTTAGCACATGAGCCAATACTGATCTTGGATGCACATCTAGGCATCTCTTCAACAATCACATATCTGAATTCTCAATTTGTTGTGTTTGGAGACATCGATAATTTAATCTAATGTGCTGCTGATAATACCCATAATAAAAATGGCAGCAGTGATCTTTGCAATTTCAATTCTATAGTTATTTTCGTGACTTGTCATGCCAGATCACTAAACTTTCTATTATATGCTCTTTCCCCCACCCCAAATCACATCTACATCTGAACCAGAAAGGATGAAATAACTGACTCCAATAATATCAGTAAATTAATGATGAATTTTAAAGAGTCAGTAATGGACTCCTGAAAAAGATACTGAACAACAGCAGGAATCCAGACTTGTGCTTTTATGATGACTCTGAAGCTCCTCAAACTGACTGAAAAGGAATCAAGTGTATTACATTCAATCAAAATGCATGAATTGTTTGGCAACTGACAACCCACTGATATCTTCACCAAAAATAAATACGTTTCTATATCTACCCTAATATACTGTGTGTATATTTATTTTCCTCCTCCCTCTTTATATACATACAAGTAGTTCTTCCAAATGAATTCTGCATTTCATTTTGTGAAAGAAAATGAACTTTAGCATTAAAAGGGATCAGATTTAAGTACAAAAGATTTAGATCAGTCTAAATAACAGATTCTGTCAATGTTTTTATATATGAATTATTGACTCCATAACTTCCAGTCAAATAAAAATCTAAACACCAGCTGTTTGAAATACTGTACTTGTAATATAACACAGAATTCTGTCCCAGCAAAATGTTATAAAAAAGTATGTATTTATTAATTATTACAAAACCCTAGCAATTATCTACAATAAAAGAAAACTCTGAACATTAATATTTTTATTTCATCAATAAAAATATTAATATATAATCAGATGTATGATAAATAAAGTAACTTGGTAACAAAATGAAAACCCCTCTGTGCTTGGTGCTGAAAGCTGCAATTTATGTTGCTACAAATGACTGCAAAAGCTACGAGTCAGCAGAAACGCAGCATTATCCCCAACTTTTCTCGTGTGTGTGTGTGTGTATGTGTGTGTGCATGCATGAATGCATGCACGTATGTGTGCATGAGAGAGAGAGAGAGAGAGAGAGAGAGAGAGAGAGAGAGATTTGGACTTTTAACATACCCTGAACAATTTTTCAGTCATATCACTATGATGTCTGCAGTGTGGCAGTTTATAGTGATGCCTTTCTAAGCACTGGGACATCATGCCAGACATGTAGCATGATGTCCCACCCAGTCACATTATCCTGACACCAGGTTGACCAGTCGTAACACTAACCTCTTAATGCTGAGCCCCTAGCAAGGCATCTGCTAGTACCATTTTTAAGAGTCTTTGGTATGACTTGGTCGGGGTTCAAACCCGTGACCCATTTTGCTTGTTTATGCTGGTTAAAAAAAAATTCAAAAGCTTAGCACAGCCACTTCATAAAGAAAAAAAAAAACATAACATAATTTTTGTACCTGCTAACAGATGTGACAAAGGTGAATGTATACATCTGGGGTTTTTAATGTCCACTGGCGTAAATGCAAACAAATATTAGTCTATTAAAAGGGGCATGAAAATTAATGTCACTTCAACCTACATGTGAAATGTGAATACCCATCAAACGTCAGAACTGTTTGAACAAATGTGTTTGTGATCCCTATGACCCACTTAATCTGATAGCTAAAAGTATCCTCCAAGGACAACAACCCATTTAGCAAGAAATCAGTAAGATTGGTTGTGGTCACTTTGAATTTTGCAGCGAAGAGCAGTTACTTGGCAGATTAAATAACAGAACGTTAGAAGAGCTGTTCTGGTTTCTCTCAAGTTAAAGCTAATATTCTGAGTATTTCCATGAAAACTAATCAGGTTATAGATATTCATTACCATATACAACTTGCACCCATGTCCTCTGAGGATTTTCCTCACCCTGCAATATCATTCCCAATGTTACATAAGGAACATGAATTTTCTAATGGCAACTCCAAAAGGATTTTTTTTTTTTTCTTTACTTCTACTGGGAACACATTAATTGTTTCACAGTAAATACATGAAACATAAACCACTCCTTTTTCAATAATACATACAATAATTCACCAAGAGTTCTTTATTAAAAATGGACAACAGATTATAAAGCTGTCCATACAACTAGCATTAATGTGCATCACAACCAAGCAATTTTGGCATAAAATCTAATCCAAGATTAGAATCCTTACCAATTTGTAACTAATATGTGCTATCAGCAGTGACCTTACTTGCAGTCACTATGAATATCTTGAACTTTCACAAGCAGGCATGAAGAAACATGGATAAAAAAAATATTAAAATGAAAATGCTGTTCTGCCCCTACTGGATCACCAAACAAAAACGTGTGAACAGCAAATACATAAAATCCTATACAGCAAAAAAAATTATTACATTATCTTAATTTATTTAGTTCAGATAATTAGATATAATTAGGTTATGAAATTTGGGATTGAGATGTGTCATGAGAAAAGATTATCCATGTATTTATTTTACCTACAGCCCTCAAACCGAGCTGGAAGGAATGAACAGTGTGCGAGTCAAAACACGTTTCCAATCAGCACTGAAGCTGAAATGAATATCAGAGTGTTCAAGACTCGAATCTGAAGCCTGTACTCTTACAAAATACAAGTCAGTTGTGATAAACATTATGAGTTGAGACTTCAGGCTCTTGCATCCTCTTTGTGAGTGCTAAATTTTTCAATGATACGCAGTAATTGTTAAGTAAAACTCTTTGAAATATATCAATTTTGCAAATTCATGTGCATAATTCCCAACAACAATGCTTTTCTTGCCAATGATTATTTTACTGCAATATATGCTGTTCAGCATACAGCCTAATACTGTGACCATACTGATAATACACGGTAGACAATGGCACAACCATTATGTTTTCAAGGAGAAGCAGGAGATATATTTTATGTCCATCCATGTTATTAACAAATAAAGAAATATTTCTCCCATATTATCTTCATTTAACAGTGTCCAATCTAAGTTGCAAATCATGTAAAACAGTTACTCCTGTGCCAGGTATGCAGAGAAAATAAAGCTGACTTCATCTTTTCACAAGTAGGCATCCTTCCCCTCAACCCATCCCCATCCCCATTTTTTTTTTTTTCAGGTCATACTTAACACTTCCGCATTTACACTATCAACCCAAGTTGTTTTATCATATTTTGTGCTTCAGATCAACTTTATGTCAATAAAATGATTAAAGTCTGCAATTTCAATCTCTGGCATTCCCAAAGAAAAGTTACATACGAAGAAGGTGGTAGCTGGTACAACTGGTTGATTTCAGATTTCAACCTGTGCGATAAGGAAGAAACATCTTGAACTTCAATGTCTGTAAACATGGTTTGAAAAGTAGCTATTTCTGATGTTGCCATCTTTTGCAAAATTTAGATAAAACAATTTTACTGAATCGAACAAAAAATATTTAAACATTTAATAAAGTTTAATCAGTATTTCTTTTGTTTTGATATAATTTAATTCTAAGGTCAAGTAGAATGGCTGTTTTAAGTGATTCCTACAAACACTAAATTCTGACACTCACTTCTCCCTCTTTTCTCACAACACCAGTAGTCTGGCTGGGATGAAAAATCACTTTGCCTAAAAGACTAACATGGACCCTGCTAAGTAATATCTGTTACTATGTCCCCTCTACTGTCATGCTCTACTATTAAATTTTACTATGATTAGCCCGACTTTCATGAGCAAAACGAATAAAAACTCTTAACATACTTATCTGACTTACACAATAACAATTCAGCTATAAATATAATTTTTTGGAGGGACTGGACTCCATGCAAAAGGAACTCGAGGCCAAGTTTTTACAAGAATATCTCACATAGTTGGCAGCATATATTAATACGGTTGCACAGCATAGGGTCTCATCTTGGGGGTGCAGGTTACTATTTTTGATAATGCTTAACACCCGGTTCCTAGCATGAACTATTAAAACTAAGCACAGATTTATCTTATACATAAACATTCACATTGTTGTTCTGTGTGTCATGCCTAACAAACAAGAGGTCACTGGTTCAAAACTCATGGTGGCATCCCAATTTTTAAAAATAATTTTTTGTATTTTTATGTTCCAGCTTATCCCCATTAATTTTTTAAAACAATTTTTTTCTTCTTCAAATTTGTATCTTCAAACCTTCAGTTTTAACTCCTGTCCTATGAAGGGGCAATAGCGAGAAACAATATACTTTTGTTAACTGGGGAAGGTACGGTTCATTATTTACATTACACTAATTGAGATTACATGGCCCAGACAGGATGTTAACACATTGTGATGCAAAATTGGTCTTCATACATTTTACTGAAAAATAGATAATGAGATAGAGTTTACTAACAGGTAAACAATCACTTGACCAATCAGATCATGTACATAGGTGTCAACTAGTACGGTTTACCCGTAATTTGTACAGTTTTTTTCCATTTTGGTCAATGTACAGCCATACAACCTTTTGTATGGGTTTTTTTCATAAATAATTTTTTTTTTTTTAAGAACGAGAATTCAACGAGATCAGGGTGGCCTGAAACAACCAATCAAATCATACTCAAAACCGCACTTTTTTCCTTTGATAATAAAACAATGGTTCAACTCCTGCGTGTGAAGATCTTGTCGTTTATCGCTCTGAAATTTGACGCTCACTCGGATTTCTAATGCTGACCAACTACCTGTGTAGTAAGTATGTTTTCTTATTTTATACATTATTATTTTATTATTTATACTTATTACTGTCTATGAAATGCATACAGTTGACATCAATTTTCATACTTTACATAGTGTGGAAGTCATGGTGGTGTAACCGTAATTCATCCGACTTTTCTGTGTGGAGATAAAGTCGATTTATTAAAAATTTTAACAACATACTAATTAAAAATGAATATTCTGCTGAATTTAGCACCGGGATTTTGTCGTGCTGTCATATTTTTGAATTAAGTTTACGTAATGCAAACAGGAAGTTGCATTGCCAGCATGATGGCTGTAGTACAGATACTAAGTGACGTCATTCTCGTGGCTCGAAAATATGTAACACTGCTGGTTTATATCCAGTTCTGACCAAAATCGGCACACCATATAGCAAATTCATAACTTTTGAAACACCAGATACGCACTTAATAGAAACGATCAACAGCTTACGAGGTACAAACTTCTGGACTGCTACTTCGTCGACTTTTCATTTTTAGATTTCAATTTTTGGATAGCTCCTGGCATAATATCTTGGTGTTTATGGGGAAAAAATATAAATTCATAACACATTTGTAATCAGGAGATCTTCTATCACATATCAAATCTAAATTTTTAAATTATTTTTTTATTTCTTTCATCTAGTTGAAATATTCCATCCATCAAATAGCTGAGCCTAACTCGAAGAAACGCAAGCTTGAAGACACTGACCGAGGTCGTGGCAGGTTTCAGGCTGATTGGATTAAAGTCTTCCTTGGCACTGTAGATGTATCAAAGTTAGGATCTTCCCATGCTTTTTGTAAAATATGCAGTAAAGACATTAAAGTGGTGGCATCGGGCATATATGATCTGAAGGAACACTGCAGAGTGTGAGAGATCTTTTTCGATGATGAAGAAAATACATACCGAATGTCGGAAGTCTCTGAATTCAGACGCAGTAGCATCATTTTTACAGTGCAAAATAAACAATGACACCTGCTGCAGAGACTTTAAAACCCCAGAATACATTCTGAAAAGTGTGAAAGGTGCATGTGTTGCATATAATACAACACACAGAAGTTTCAGAAATGTAAATAATTCTGTAAATATGTGTAAAAATACTTTGTGTATAGCATTTGTTGTTTTAAAACTGATGTTCTTATATAATATATGAATACATTTTTTCATGTAAGGTTTTTTATGTCTTTGTAAGGTTTTTATTGGTCTGGCATACTGGTTTTCATCTCAAGGGGTTGACACCTATTCATGTGAGTGCTTGGACTGACTATGCTTAGGGCAAAACACCAAATGATTCTGTGATCAAGTAGCAGATAAAAATTCCCCATTTTCCCCCAACTCTGAACAATATTTGCAAAACTAAATGGCTGTTCCTGGTTGGGAACCCTGTTTCTTTAATGCTGGTAGTTCAACTGAATTCGACCTTTTGCTGCTACCATTACTATTTCAACTAAATTAAATGACCATCCACAACAGTAACAATGTACAAGCACAAACAAGTAATTTATACATTTGTAGTTGGGCCTAATCTGATATAACTGCGCCAAAGGGAATTAGTCACATGCAAGAGGGTTTTTCTTTTCCAGATTTAAGTAATCCATATGTTATGCTGACTCGGTGCACTATGGCTGACCCTGACTTACAAACATCCTAGCAGACTTCAAAGAGAGCATTCCCTGAAGACCTTTTCTAGCACTAAACTTAGGGTCTGATTGTGTTAGTTGCAAACCCTTGATCTAACTCTAGTCTACATATCAAAAAGCACAAAATCTAAATTATACAATCCAAATTATAGCCATATATCCACTCTCCATATCCACTCTCCACACACGCACACACATTCTTTTGCAACTGATAATGTAAGAATTTCCAAAAATATTATATTAAGTAGGAAATTACTTGTAAACTTTATCCTTATAAGTTAATTAATTCCAAATTAGACTGTAAATAACCACCTCTATTTTAAGCACTTTATATCTACTGAAAGAGATTCCAATTTCCCAACAACTGGTCACTAATTTAAATGTTTGAGTAGTAAAGGAAAACTCCTATCACTGATTTTACAGTAAATTTATAAATGCTCCTCTAAAACCCCTACAAATACAAAGCCCTATAATACATTTTAGGGAACTGAAAAAAAACATGAAAATTTGCATGCAAGCCTCATTTTATTTGGTGTAACTATGCCTACACGGATTCAAAACATTTGTCCAAAATTTAAAATTTTAGTGGAATTTTCACTCACACATAGATGAAACCCTGTGTATATGACATATAGACTAAAAGAATGCCTCCCCAAAAAACACACACATTTTATTGTTTATAAAATTAAAAAGTACATCTTGTCTTGACAAGCAATTATCTGAACAGTATTTTGTATTCTGATGGAGTCCAGAAAATTGACGTTACTCATTCATTATATATGCAGCATGCACTATCAACAGCTTTACAAGGTAACACTTGCTCTATTACGCATCATCCACACCAAAGCTCAAATTTGAGAAGCATTACAACAATAATTTCCTAGTTCAAAGCCCTGAAATAAATACACATCAGACATCCTTGTAAAGCAAGCAATAGCATGACAAACTAATCAGCATTCTGGTCATGAATGAAGTCTAAATCCATCCTGTTCCCAAGTTAGGAATCGAAGATAAGCACCTATTACCCTGTGTATGGTGACTATTGACTCCAACACTCCTTTTCAGGACTACACCAAATGGCTAAAATGAACGCTAAACAGGTCACATGACCTTGGGAATGAGGTCCGAAACATGAAATGAATTAATTTGTACCCACTATGTAAAACATGCCATCATTTAAGTGTTCTCCTTTCATTCATTTTCTTATAATGCTATAGAAAAACGATGGCTAATAAAATCAGGAATCCATTTTGAGCACTTCAGTGATTATGACTTCAAAGCTTGATAATATTATTGATACAAAATCTAAATTCCGTCTAAAAATAAGTTGAAGCATGGCACACTATGCAAATTTAGACCAAAGTTTTTATTCCAGGTAATTAGTGTATGCAAACAGAATTGTCAAGCCAAGTGCTATTTTAAAAATGCATTTTTATGCTGTAGTCAAACATGAAATAAAAGCATAAAGTGAACAAATTCATACTAGTATTCAATATTCCAAATCTACATGGTAACTTAGTGAAACTACAACATTACTACGGCACTATAACTTAGCGAAACTATTACACTATTACGGCACTACAACTTAGTGAAACTATTACACTACTATCGCACTGGAGGGCTTTGGACAACTGAAGAACAACATATATGTATATTAAATTCTGTGGCACTGAGTGGGTGCAAGTGGCCTGAGAACTGATTCTGAGGCAAGAAACAAAATCTTTCATGAGCTCATATCAAATATGAAATTTAGACAAATATTGATTGTTAGAATTTCTTTGCAATTTTTTTTTTTTTTTTTTTTTTTATTTATTAAATAAGGTTTTAGCTTTCTACTGAATCCAGAGACAATGCATTGTGATTATCTCTGGCTTTTCATTACTTCAAGGAAACTTTTTGCTTCTAAGCAACAACTCATATTTTTTCTTCTGTTTTATATTTTTATGGCTCAGCAATTATAGAAATGAGTTATCCTTGGGGCATAGAATATGTGTTCTAATAAAAATTTATGTGGAGTAATCTGAGCTTCAACCTCCACCTACCAAAGAGACAAAACTTGGCCTCTGAGAAAAGCTACAATTTAGTATACAACAGTGATGAACCTGAAGACATCATCTGTGGGACTGCAACAGCTGAAACATGAAACAGTTATGTGACTTGTTTGTGTCAGTAACAAAACTGTAAAATATTAGCATGTAAGGAATGTGTGACATATGAAGACTAAGACTGCATTGTGCAGCAACTGTTACAGTCCTTCTAAAAACAGCTCTTCAAGATACTGTCACAAAAAACTACATCTGGATAGAAGACAAAAAATACAGAAGGGAAGAAAAGGAAAATGAAGAATTATGCATGCTTAATTAAAACTTTTAAGTTGTTTACAAATTCATCAATCCAAAGTTCGAAGAAAAATCCACAGGTCAGCCAAAGGTAAACAGGAGTAATCTAGTGTGTGATCTTAACAAGAAATACAGTTTTAATTAATATTCTGTTTCACACTGTATTATTTATAGGAGAAAATACTAATGAAAATCCTATTTTTAAAAAATTTATGATCTCTCAATAAAATGTGCGAATTTCATTATGATTCCAAATTTCTATACACTAACCACATTATTCAGGTATAAAACAAGTGAAATATTGACCTTTCTTTTATCAATTTTCAAACACAAACCACCATTTTTAACAACTATCTCTCTGTCTCTGTCTCTCCCTATATATATATATATATATATCCAGCTTTCTCCTACCAATGGCAGTTGCAATTTTTTATGTTGTGCAAATAGAAACCTATTTAATTAAAAAAAACAAAACATACAATTTGATCCACACCTTCCTCCACATTGCAAGTGGCTTTGTGATTCATTGGGCATGCTAAAACAAGGAAGGTGTAAACAAATGCTGATGATGATAAATGCAACTCTTGTTTTTATTGCCATTAAAAGAGTCGAATTTTCATACTTTCCAAAAATGCACATTTTGGGAGGTGGAGGTGTGACAGTGAGTCAAGTGACGATTAATTCTTGGTTGGATAAATATGACCAATACAAGTCTCATCTATTGAAAGGCTACTGAATATATTACTCACAGAAGTAAAAACCAGCAATAGCACAGCCCTAGACCTGCTCTCATATAATGTGCTGACAATCTTGGCCTATGCAGTTTGTTATAACTTATCGGCAGAACAAACAACAAAAACCTTGACCTTTCAGTCCTTTATGTGATGGAAGATCACAGTCTATCTTGTTTGCAGTCAGTTTCAACTTGTACATGAGAATATATGGTTGTCGTGTACTTAAAGACAACATCAAGAAGAAGCACAACTGATAATGCCCGACAGGTACATCACTTTGATACAGAAATGTCTACAATCATATAATACCTTGAATCCTATCCTGACAACTAGATCTGGACATAGACTAATACTGAAGCAGTTTCCATAGACCGCATCGACAGTCTATGAACATAATGGGATCCAAAGCATGTCTGCATCCAAAGCCAAGCATTTATTGAGGAATAAACAAGATACTTCTTTAACATAATTCCATACTATTACACAAGATAATATTTACTACATATTTACATATTTTTTTAATGTAATTTTATTAAACAAAACTGATTTAACATGTGGACAAATAATTATGCAGATGAACAAAGGATTAATTAGATCCCACATAAATGACTTAAAATTAATCAGAACATGCTGATATTATATAATAGAAAAAGTTTAGCTTTCTTTGGTTTTCAGCTATACTTAAATGACCATCATTTTTAAGTAACTTGAGTCTTCCCCACACCTCAACTGTTTTTTGTTGTTTTATTTTTTTTTTTTTAAAGTTAAAAAAAAACTTCTGGCTGAATAAAGCTGAGATCAGCTTTTGTACACAGATTCAACACCAAAATATTCTTTATTTTGACACCAACCTCTTCCCTACACCCAAATCAACTAACAATCCTCAGTTATAAACTTAGACTACAAAACATATAGAGACCTACAAGGGGACATCAGCTGTGAACCTGAGAGGAAAAACTTTGACTAGTGGAACAATGACAACAGAATCATCTATATTTAAAGACTGACATTAAAAGAATTCAAATATGGTTATGGATGGTGATTGGGAAAAATTAACGACTTAATACATACACTTGAAGCAATTTTATACAAACCACAGAACTGTATTAGCACTAATGATAAATCTTGAATTCTGAACTTCTGAGCCAGCCAGTTTTGTTGTACCAATTTTTGCTGAATTATTATTATTTCAATAATACAAACAATACCCTCTTTACGGACCAACTTAACTGTCACATCAAAGTAACAAGTTAATATTCTATGCTGCACTGGCATAAAAAAATATCTTTAACGTATCACTATAAATATTAAATGTGAACCAATGAACATTTTCTTGTTGTCCAAACATGTTAATCACTAAACATTCCATTCACTTTCATATTTTCTGTAGAAAAGAACAAACTGGCTTGGGCATTCTTGGGTCGCAAAGAAAAGGGAATTTTTTTTTGTCTATGGAGCAATGAGACATTCTACATAACCTTACAGAGTGAAACCATAACAAAACCTGGTAATTTCTCTTATCTTGTAGCTGTAATGCAATTTGATTAAATATAATGATTTTAAAGGGTAACAATTTATATCATAATCCTTTTCAAACAAATTTCTAAATAGAATAGGACCTATCAAAAAAGTTTCTCAAAAAACTTTTCTATGAGACATACTATCTTAACATTCTTCATTTCAGAATTTGTCACCAACCATATAGAATATTATTTAGCTGAGTCCAGCTGCAAACAACAAGACCCTGATCTGCCATTGCATAATGCACCAGTAGATCAGGGTCTATGTTTGTTCTAATGCTTACTCCTAACAAATTACACAGTCTCTGATCCAACAGCACATTATGCAACAGCAGATCTGGTTCTATGCAGTTTTCTGTTGGAGTTGACTTGTAAGCATGTATAAACAGTATTTTTCACGTTAATACTTGAAAACAAGGTCTGGTGTCACTTTGTATACATAATTTAAGCAAAATTATAGAAGATTTGTTCCAGTGATGATGGGGATATTATGCCATTTAGGTTGCTGTATGTAACAGATGTCTACAAGGTTCACATAGCCTGCTATTTCCAACAACCACAAATTATAACAAATGTCAAGGGGGGGGGGGGTAATTATTCAATATCATCCAGTAGTGGGAATAGTCACCAATGAACCTATATTAACCTTTTAATGTTAAGATATACATGAATCTAACTTTTTATTCTGAATCAATTCAACATCAGTTTTACGACACAATGGCATCCAAGTGCAATACAAATATCTTTTTTCTTCATGAGTAGAGTGTTTCCAAAACTGTGAAATATATCTAAAAAGAAGCAAGATAATGAAATTCAGATAGAATTGAAACATAACAAAGATATATACCAAAGTAAATCAAACAGCTCAACAAGTGAAGAACAATTTGTAAAATGAATTAAACATATTCTCAAAGCATATCACCAAGAGTACATACAAATAAAAAAAAGAGAGCAAAAATATAAAAGAATAAGAACTGACCCAAATAAATAGAGGTGGTGAATGTTACCTAAGAAATACACCACAAAAAAGACACTGAAAAAACTATGGTATGAATTGCAAAAAATGAATCATTTAAAGAGCCATAATGGAGCAACAGCCCTCATACAAAGGTTATCACGGTAAAGACATACACAGTGTTCTAATGAACAAGCTGAGGTTCATTCAAAACCTCAATTTTAAAGATCAGAAAAAAAAAATCATAGGAATGAAATATTAAACATTTAAAGGAGAAAACAAGACTGAAAATGGTAAACTCTAAAAATAACTGCAACCAGTAAAATATCAATAAAGTATTTAGAATATATGAATATACAAAGATATAAAATTGGCTTTGATTTATAATGAACAAAAAATGGTAAATTCAAAGCAATAAATATTCAACAAAAGGAGTTGACACTCTACTGGGATCAAAAAGTGTGTGTGTGTGTGTGTGTGTGTGTGTGTGTGTGTGTGTGTGTGTGTGTGTGTGTGTGTGTGTGTGTGTGATGTTTTAACATGGCATGTAATTTGTTCACGAGATAAACTGGTCAGACGAGGTACTGTCTCAGTTATGCCACAAACTGGTGACGTTAGTTACATCTAGTGCATATTGACCTCAATTGTGAACTTTGAATGTGAGATCAGCCTAAACGTGAATTTTTCACTAATCAAACCTTTATTTCTCATAAATGAGACTAGCCACTAAATGAAAAAACAGACACAAGTCTAAATGCAGTCTGAGACATATGGAAGGTCTGTACTAGAAATGCAATTACAGGATTCACTGGAATTCCAAGATTCTGTGATACAAAATCAACTAAATGCACACAAATTGTGCCACAAACTCAATCAAATGCATACAAATTGTGCATAATAATTCCAGGCACTACCTTTAATTGCTCCATTTAGTTCAGCTGGTGGAGTGTTGGATTCATAATTCAAGGGTTGTGGGTTTGATACCCACTCATGCCAGCCCAGGTCAGCTGCCTCATTTTGTTTTTGTTAAAGGCAATTAGCTCCCATTTCCTCAACATGATATAGCCAATAATGTATTCAAAGTGCAGTTAAAACCAAAACAACAAAAACAAACAAAAATGTTCACTGAGTAAATAATCTGTCACAAGCCAAACAGTGTATGTCTGATTTTTAGTTTATTAGCTAAACTCAAGCTTATCAATCAAATCTCTTTAAAGCTCCGAGAACAATGATGACTTAATCAGCCCTAGTTCAAATTTTTTTTAGCAAACTGGTGTCTGTTTGCTTCTTGACATGAGGATGGTTATTATATTAATCCAACAATGGTATGTTCATTTTCAGGTCATCTAAATCACATCAGAATAAGTTCGGTTGTCAGATACTTCAAATTTTTTTATACATTTATGGACCAAGGAACTGGAAATTTCATAACTTCTTTCTATTCTTATGTAATTAGAATTTCATTTGCAAACAAAAATATTCACTCAAAGGGTATAACTGCCTAGTCTGTGCTTGTACAGACAGACAGACCAACACACAAGACTGCATGGTTCAAGGACCAACACAGCTAAATCTGGTTTCACACTAAGTATAAAATGTACATTGATAAGAATTAAAATTATATCAAGACTAGATTTAAAAAAAGATAATGAAAAGATTGTAAATGTTGCAAAACGTATACTAGAAAAGGTGATAAAAATAACTACCATCCTAGGGATAAATACAATGTAACTCATGATTTACTGTCTTGATCCAGAGGCATAACCTGTTAACAAGAAGTTCAAGATTAAAAGTTACTTCAGTTAATTGGAAGAGTAAACTGGCTTAATATTTTAATTAATAAGTTTACTGCAGTGCCAACCTACTTTTGGAAAGCCTCTGAAGAAAATTTCTGTCAATATTTGTTTTCATTTTTTTTTTTTATCAATATTTCTTACCCATAAGTTATTGAAAAATGAAAAGAGAAATGGAAGACTGCACATTCAAGATAAAATGAAACTTGATCAGCAACAAAACAGATTGGCACTGCAATAGGTTTAAGACCAAGTAAACAAGACATTGTGTTAGATTGTGTTTATTACTTTTGAAATTAACTACAAACTGTATGAATTATGTACTTATTTCTGCTTCCTTAAATATACATGTAGATAATAACTAGAAAGAGAAAGAAACATAAATGGGATAGACTTACTTGCATCTATTGTCAAAAGGTTTGAGAAACAAATATTTCACCACACATGCTGGCCTTGTATTCATTTGACAAAAGTTTTTTTGTGGGTTTTTTTCTAATTACATTTCACTGTAGTGACTGACATTGCACTGGCAACAGTTGTATGGCATTCTATCTCAGTTACAACTTGTGATAAAAGAAAAATGTTATTCAAATTGAATGAGATCACAAGATCTCAACAAAAATGTGCCTGCTTGTTAGGCTTCCATGTCATTGGGATGCTATGAGAAACAAAACAGTTTGTCAGGGCTTGCTAAATGTGATTTTAAAATTATTTCCAAGTAAAAGCTGGGTTAATGCTTATCTAATATATGTTGGGTCTTCCATTTATTTTCAAGAAGCCATGTCAACATTAAATTACACTAAAACTTTATAGATTCAGCAATGTAAATTTGATTCATTATATCTACAGCAAACTTAAGTACTATCAATGGACTGTGAAATGAAACAAACCTCCAAAGACTATGAAGCATGGAACCTGACCTTACTATACTGTTTCAAACTGATGCATCTAAAAAGATACTTAAAACCCTACTCCCTTAGAATTCAAAAAGCATGTGGTTGGTTGAGGTTCACTTTGTTACAAATCATATTCCTCAAAGCAGGCTAATAAAGTCTGCTTGCATTACTTTTAGTTCTTACAAGACACTGTGTAGATTCAGCTATCGGCATGCACTTGTTAACAGTGGTCCAGCATATTTTTGGCGTTCTGCTGTTGCAATTTCAAGATTTGTATACCTATCAATAATTATTATTATAGTTCATATACTTCAATCTAATCCTGAGTGAAAGTGCATTTTTTAAAACTTTATGAATGTTCACTGACCCAAGCTCTGTGCATTATCAAAGAGGACCTAATTCAGTAAATTACCTTGTGCTGACCAATTTTTCATATTCAGTCCCAAATGATCACCTCATTCAGTAATGGATCTTTTTCTGTACATAAATAATAAATGAAATGTACACCATGCTCCCAATAGCCCTATTTACACACTACTGGACCGGCTTTTCTCAGACTTGATGTTGACAAATCAGCAACTGCAAATGCTCTCTGTGTACATGACTTCAAAATAGTACTAACCATGACAGTCATGCATAATTAATGATGGGCCCAACTAAAATCATAACATCATATCAAATTAATATTCACTGTATTTGGTCAACTGTGAACTATGGCTAAACATGCATACTAACACAGAACCTAATGCGCCCAAAAGTCTGCAAGATGGGCATGGCATATGCAGCTGTATACATCTATCAGCTTCAAACCAAAATAAAAGTTATGGGAAGCCAACTCTCAAACAAGACTTTACATGATGCAGCTATCATCCAAATCCTTGTCTCCATTAATAATTAAGCACCATGTCAAAAGTGGTATGTCTCTAGGCTAGGCACATTACTCCCTTTGTAGTGCATGATGGCCCTGTAGTTGTCATACATGTAACTTACTCTAAATTGGGTCTGGATCACAGACAAGTAATGAGCTGAAGAAAAAACACTTGAACATGGTATATGGAACCTTGGAAGAAATTGAAGTCAATAAAGATGTCATCTGTTTCATTGGGTATAAAATTTGAAAGGAAGCAGCAGCAGTGGAAGGGAATTGTCAGATCCTATAGGGATCTTATATATCTCATAGATCTGTTATAGAAAGCTGCACAGAGGGACATATTAGGCTCTGCAATCAATAACATAGAATCTAGCATAGCTTGTTCCTTTCATGACCACTTCTTTATGGTCTACATTTCATTCACAGCATCAATTTTCACACAAATCTGCAGATCCAACTCCTGCAAGTTATCAACAATGAAATGAGAAAGCCAGGACCAAACATTTATCTTTCTGGCACAAAAATCTCCTTCTTTAGAGTGTAACTGTGAAGCTTTGGCCTTTCATGTGGCTGGTTTGGGCACTTTTATCCCACATGAGGTAATGAGCAGGAAGTTAAAAGCTGAATTTCATCAGGCCTCTGAGATTCCTGAACACAGTGTGACTTCTGTCAAAAGTATATGGAAATAGCCAAATTACTAAGCCTTTGGGTCGCTTTCTACTGCATATTTCCCCGATATTCATAATTATAAAATACTCAGAAAAAGAAAAAAAAAATGAATATAAAATGAGAATTCAAATGTCTGCATTTTTAGGTACTGTTTATACCCACTTACAAGTCGAGTCCAACTACAAACTTCACAAATCCAGATCTGCAATTGCATAATGCGCCAGCAGATCTGGGTTGATGCAGTTCATTAACAGTAATCAGTAGGACAAACAACACAGACTCTGATCTGCCAGCATGCACCAAGATTCCAATCCAGTGGCATCAGCATCAAATAAACTGCAAACATGCACAATATATCAAAGACCTGTGGCAAAGGTGTGATAATTGCAAAGCAAAAGGCACAAGTGGGCCTGAGATTGGTCATCTAACCTGATGTCTGCCAAACAGCCCAAAGCAAGAGCAGCTGGTCAAGAAATCTGGTTCAGTGTAATACTTTCTGTTTAGTTTCCAATGCTACTGATGCAAATATTATGAAAACAATTGCTTCACAGTTTCTTTATTTTTATGACATCCATTTCTGGTGGCACATTATCATCATTTGTTCTGTATTGACAGCCTTTGTAATCTGTCAATGCAGAACAAATTCTGTCAAGCAGTTTATCAAAATTAAGATATTTAAAAGTTTTTTGTTTTTTTTATTAACATGGCCACATTTAGAGGCAGACAGACATCATTTGTACCAATGTGAAATACCGTCAAGGTTAATTGCAAACTTTCAAATTTGGCCAAATTGTGCTGTGTTATATATTTCAAGCAATGGCAGCCATATTTTATGGCAGATATGCAAAATTTGAAATTCCTTCATGATAGGATCATTTGGTCAGATTCTGCTGAGCAGTTGTGAAAATGCATTTAAAGATTTTATATTTTCATAAATCTAATTCATATTTGACAGTGGATCTGCACCACATATATAAGCACTTAATGCCAGGATGCTTTCTGACAAATTTGCTCAAATTCACCTCAGTGGTTTTTGAACATAAGTCATTGGAAAATTATGTTCTGCCATTTTTCATAAGTCATTTTAATAGTTTTAGCATAGTTAACAGCCAACTGATATTAATTGTATAAATCTGAAAGCCCCTTTTGTTACAATGATTTCTGTCAAATTAGATCTTTTTCTACAAAGGTTTTTAAGATTCTGTTAAAAGGTTTTTACATTTTTAGCAATGGCAGCCATTATCTTATGGCAGATTGTAATTATATGAAAAGAAATTGGAAAGACATTTGCACCAGCATGCTTTCTATAAAATTTGTGCTTTTGGGAAGTTGTGCATAGTTACTCTTAGTATATTATACATGATGCGCCACAGATGATACAGAATGGACCAAGAGCCCTACCATAAGCTCACCTGGCCTTAACAGCTAGGTACTCAACAGATGTACAGTTAATGAACTGGCCTTAATGAACTGGTGATGGTCCACTATGTTACATGAAGTCATACCATGCATAATCAACTGGTATACAAGAAAATACTGTCAAATATTTTAAGAATAGATCTGTCTAGCATTGCAAGCGAACAACAATGCCAATTAATTACCTTTTGTTTAAAAAATAGGGAGTATTCCTTTTGAATGAGACTGTTGTCATCAAAAGTATAACATGTTTATAGTCAGGTTCCATGCTGTTCTGGTATCCATTTCTCTTTCAAGCAGTACAGTTTAGATATTTTTTAGAACATCGCTTCCATGCCTGCATATCCCTGGACTTCTTATTACATGCTCCCCCACCATCGTAATCCCATGAATTTTAAGCCAAATCTATTATAATGTTACATATCCTTCTGCTATGGTTGTATGTATCAAGTTCTGGCAAAAAATACTCAAACATGTCATGGTAATTTTGCACATTATTTGTTTTTATATTCAACCTTTGACTCCCTCCCATCAACTCAAAGGGAGGGGTACAAAAATAATACCCTCCCTCTAAGATGGTTAACACCTATGTGCATAGTATGGTGAATTTCCATTCAGCAGTTTAACAAGAGATAGGGTTTTTGACAAATGAACAATAGATTAACATATGTTGGGTATCACAAATATTGCTCTCCACCACCTCACCACACCCAAACATGGAGATAATAAAACGGCAGCAGAAAATGTTTATATGGCCTTATACTTGCTTGAACATGTGCAATTTTGTACTGGAAAATCGTGAGACCCTTAACATAAATTTTATTAATATCTTGAATGAATTATACCTCCAGTGTGAACACACCAACACAAAAGGCTTCATTTACAGTCCTTTTAAGAACTTTTATGAAATTCTATCTTGAAAAAAAATTAAGAACATTTAAGGGACAAAAGGTTATACATTCTAAAATTATGGTTTTCAAATTGCCCTTTAAACTAAACAGAGAAGACAGACAGCTTTGCTGTCACTTCTGTATGCAATTTGGAGGGAAGCTATTACACAATCACCTGTTGAAGACAGAAGGCAGTTGCCTGATGTCAGGTCTACTGATGGTCTAATGAAGTTCAAGTTAATTCAATCAACTGCAAATTTCATAGGCTTTGACAAGGAAATGGTGGCAGTATCCAGAGGGAATAACCATGAACCAGCCTGGATTAAAATGGCAGCTAGACAATAACTTGGACTGGTTTTATGTACATGAGGTACCAGTCCAAATTAAATTGCCAAACACAGCTGTGTAGTTTGTATTGATGACTTACTGTTCTTGTTCTTTTCTAGCTGGAATGTTGTCCTAACACCAATTTACTTGTTGGGAGCATCATTATGTTATTTTCTACCAGATGATGTAATGTGATATATTTTGTATGTATATCCCATATTTATAGAAACATCTTTTCCTATTTTTCAAATTATGATGAATACATGTCATAATCATATAGCACTGGTATATGCATGGCTTTTACTGCTTTCAATCAAAAGGGACAACTGTTTCCTTTCACATGCTCAACATAAATATCCATGCAGTATATGGGAGGCATAATTCATAATTCTGCTCATTTTTCTCTAAGTTCTTTTTTTGTCTCTGGTAAAATGGTCAACCTAAGCCAACTCACTGCCATGATCTTATTTCATGCAGCAAGATAACAAAGAAAAATAGAATACAGCAGATTAAATGATCATGCAACTTGTGTTAAGTATGCACCAACACACACACACAAACACACATATACACACACAATAAGCACACATTTATCACTGATTATATTTATGATTCCTTGTGAGGCTAATATTTTTCAACAGAGGGGTAACAAAATTAGATTTCATTCTAGAGGAAATTGATCACATACACTGACCTGAAAGCACAATATAATAGAACATGGTCTCCTATATATGCAGTTAATATGACCAACAAGTTCACTTGGTAGTCACCCCATGCCCATGTCCAAACATGAAATATGACTGATTTCTGTGAGGCATTGAAGTTGGGGATATCTCCTGGGTAAATCCCATTTGCATGATATATTTTGCATATGGACTATAAATGGGATCTCCTGCAGACATTGCTGTTAGATACTTACACTAGAAATATCTACAAGCCCAACACAAAAGAGGGAAAAAACGAGAAGGCCTGGATGTACATGTAGAGTCCACAATCACAGTATTACTGTAAAAAGTCTTCACTTCATGAAGATTAATCAAAAATATGAAGAAAAAAATCCATTGTGGAGTTTAGGAATTACGAGCAAATGAAAAGATTTAACATACACCTAAGTACAAACTTTCTATACTGAGACTTTGACCAGAAGGTAAAAAGGGCAAAATGTAGAATGAAATATCCTAGCTTCAAAAACATTCATGCCAAGTATGATGACACTCTATCAAGGGGTTGAGGAAATATAAGCAGATGAACAAACTTTAACCAAAACCTTAACTACTGAAGAAAACACTAACAGTGGAACAGTGTTTATTATCTCACTTGTCACTAACATGGACTGAGCAAAAAAAGAACTTTTGAAACTGTGTGCTCACCTTATTCCCGGCACCGCCTCATACATGTGACAGGACGAAGAAGGTAACTTAGGATAAATCAGGAGAATTTGAACAGAAATTTTTATGTCTATAAAGTGAGGATTTTCAATGAGCAGCCAAAGCTTGTGTCACTGTGTAGCTTTTGTACATCTGAAAGAGAACTTTTGTGGGAATTCCACTAGAGTTTGACTAGATCTGATCACTATCTTTAATCCTGTCCAAATTACATTTGATCACACATACCATATACTCTAGTCCATAGTGACAACTTTAGGCATTGAAGCAGAACCTACTTTGTGGCCAGAAGCAAACAAAGTAATGACATTGTTTTTAGTAATCTGACCCTAGTCAATTAATGTCTTTAATCCCTTCAAAATTACTTCTGATTACACATAGTATAATCCCCCCACCAACAAAAAAAAGTAGATAGACTTCAAATACTGAAACCAACTGACCCTGCCAACAGAACCCAAGGGATATTAATTGTTTCATGCAGCTTGAAGCTAGCAACTTATTTACCTTGCCCTGCTTACACCAGTTCAGTATCATATTACTGCGGAAGCAAAGTGTGGAAAAATGGAAAAAATTGCACATTTCAATAATAATTTTGCATGGGTGGGAGATTTCAGCAAATGACGGGATGGACAGGAGACACCCCTCATCTGTGGAGGAAAAGTCTCCCATCCAGTAGGTTCACGTGTATGCTGCCTATTATTGTGTTTCATCCTTATTACTCACGAATTTACATTTCTTTATGACGCAATGTGCAAATTTAAAAGCAATGTTCTTTCTTTGAGCACCGTTTTGTGAAAATGCCATGAGTAATTTATATATCCTGTTTCCTATTTTTCTGCAGCTTACTACTTATTGTCTTATAACTGAAAAGTCAGGACTCATTTCTCCAAACGCATGTATAATTACCAAAATTATCAATGTTCTGAAATGTACAGGAATGCTGCAAATATTAGTGGTTTGTCTGAATTTCGCAAACTGTGATTCAAAATAAAGAAATTTTAATCATGGAGAAAGTAACTTTAATTGTCTGGTATGTAAAAGGGGTTCCATACAGTTTGTTTGTTAAGGTTGTCTGCTGACAAATCATTTTGTATTTTTAGGTAGATAAAGAACTAGGCACTAAAACAAATACCTCAACTTCACAAACACAACACAAGGCATGAAATGCAATTAACTAGGTGAAAGGAGGGGTATTGGCAGACTAGACAAAGCAAACATTCTTCAGGCTATCTCTTTCACCAAGATCTTCCACTACAAAAAAGCTTGGAAACACTCGAGGACTATTATACAAGTCACGAACTAGGTAAAAACTTGTCTGATTTAATGGCCAGCAATAACACCAATTCAACCCAAAACTATAATGAAACCAAAATGAGCCATTGTTAGAAACAAATTGTATAGACATAATTGTGTTTCAGTGTCTTGTAAGTATCTGACATTGTCCAAAAGGTTGGCATGCCTGACTAATGAATATGACCCAACTATGACTAAGTCAACTGAAGTCCCTTGCTACACACTTACATACGTCTGTTGTGAAGCCCTACACAAACCACCACCTGCAATATCATGTACATTTTTGCTTGAGGGGGTAAATATTACTATATCTTGCATTTCCACAATCAAGGAAGTAACTGTTGACATTTATGTACTTTCAAATATATATGTGCATTTAAATTTTTCAAAAACTCTACAAGTCACCACCACCACCCAGGGGTGTCAATAACAAATGTAGTAGCTGAAGTTGAAAAAAGTAGTGGGGGGGGGCAAAAAAAAACATCTGATGGTTGAGAGAGTAATGCTTCTTGTGCAGAAATGGAAGTTCACCCAATAAAATCAAATGGGGTTGGTGTATCAACTAAGGTTAGCCCATCAGAAGAAAAATGTTAAATTTGTTTGAAAATAATTTTGTCATATTATAGAATTCTGTATTTATATTGATTATTCATATCTGTTGTGATGAGTATCATCTTGTTAACAAAGAAACACTTATCATGCTGAATCATCAGGTACATTAACTGTTCTTTAAATGAAATAAATTTATCATTTTCTTAGCTAATATAAAATCTATAAAATAAAGGTGTTTAAAAAAGCCCAGGATAATGCAAAATGAACAATAAAATTAGGATGTTCTGTCACTCTGGCAAAGTAATGGATATAAGATTCTGTATGCCTACAAATAACGTATCTGTAGAGGACATGAAGATTTTTGCTGCATTCTGAAAATGAAATTACTCCAAGTATCCTGAATTCTTTTCTCTACAAACAGATCGTAATGAAATACAGGCTACATCAACCTGAAGTGTATGCCACAATTAATCAAAATTTACCGCCTGAGAATGCAGAAATTGTGCAACTGTTGGAAATCTCACTGGCTGTCAACCCCTCTTCATCAGAATGTGAACATGCTTCTGTGACCAATATCAAAAACTGAATGGAGAGACCATTTCATTTTTCTGGATGTATATCAAATAATAGTAAATAATAGTACATGTAATAGTAAATAATATGGCCTTGGCGAGGAGAAGGATTTTAAGTCAAGGCAAGTTACTGGATGAAACTTGCCCTGGGCCTGTGTCTGTTAAATTCTTTCAGCATTGTAGAAATTGGGCAATGACTGACAGGATCTGGAGGAAAACGATGCTTTATGTGAAATATTTTGTTAGATGATGAGTCTATTTAACATGATTTTTTAAAATTTCTTGTCATATTCAAAGTACAGCAATTTCAACATTGCATCAAATAAGAGTACAAAAATTGGGCTCTTTCTGGCACATGGAATGCAGACCCATTGGATGGTGTCTGTGTAAACCATGTGTTAATTCTTTTTGTCAACATTTTGTCTCCCTAAAATATCATTAAAAAAGGAAAACTTAGTTCTAAATATGCAATTCTTAGTTTCTTAAATTGGTTCATTTGCTTCAACCAACCAACAGATATACTGACACTCAGAAATACATGATGCCAACAGATAAGCACTATATTGTTTCTAAATACCAATGAACTAAGAACATTTTGGAGAAATTATGCCCACAACAACGAGGAATAAACTTTTACAGATCCCATAATCAGAAAGCATAAACAAACATGTCCGTGAGTAAAAATACACCACTGTGCTAATAACATTGCGGAATTAAGCTTTGAAGTCACCGATCCCAAGATCAAAACGCAGAAACAAACATACGGGAAAAAAATGCATGACTGTGCCACAACACTTGTAAATAAAGCTGTGCAGCTGCTGATCCCAAAGAAGAGAAAGCAACAACCCAGAACAGGTGATTCTTCTTGCATGTATCTACTACTACTCTCTCTCCCCTTTCACTCCTTCTCATCCAAAGATTTATACCATCTTGAGGTTACAGGAAGTGGAAAATATATGGAACATTACTAATCTGAGATCATCACTAATAATTCATTTTAAAACCTGTACCCTAAAACTAACATTTTCTGCGAAAATGGTACAGAAATCATATGAATCTGAGTAGCTTTATTAAAAAAATCTCTTCCTGTTTTAAAGATTCCAAGTTTTGTTTTTATTCTTCTGTTTTTTAATTGGCCTTTAAGATCCTACTCATGCATCTATGTGAAATCATAATACAGTTGTCCCTGTTTTTTGAAAGCAATATAATTCATCACACTGAAATGTAAAAAAGAATTAAATATCATACCGTATCATGTTTTAGGCCCACAGGAACATACTGCACGTAATAGTACGGATGCATTCTCGTCAGTCCAGATCCAAGGTAACGATTGGAGTTGACAATTTTTAATCGAGGTGAAGTAGTGGATGATGCGATAAAGGGAGAAACTGGCAGAGGGGTGACTACACTGACTGGTGCTATGGCAGTAGGTCCTAAAGTCGGAATTGTTGGTGTGGTGAGTCCAAGTGTTTCCACCAATTCCAGATTCGAAGCGTCGACCATGTGTGCCACAGAAATGAATATTGGACAATAGAAGTTCTATCTGGCTTTCTTGCTTTCTCAATATAATCCTCAAATAACACTAAAATATAGCATATCAGTCTCAGCAAATGTACAAGCCTAACACTGAAAAGTTTTAATTTTTCTTAAAACTTAAAAAATTCAGATGTGCTTTTTTGGTCATAAATGTTCTCTTAAGTAGTTCAGTTACAGTCCCCTACTTGGTCACAGAGATGTTCCATCCGATGATATAAGTATATGTGATGAATCAGAGAACAGTCATGTATATACTTGGTTTCAGTGAACTTTTCCAATAAATACTCGACATGTGTGGAGGCACAACCTGTGACAGGGTTGAATTATCAACAATCAATACAACATCAGATTCAACAATGTTGAAGAAAGGTAACTGAGTCTTCCGTCTATTGACCACAAATCAGTACCTTCAGATGAACCTTTCCTTTCACTAGACTGTGTGTATTCCGTTTAAAATTTCTCCATTAAGGCATGGGACAATATCCCTGTAATTATCTCACTTAGTCAATTGAGTAAATTGTCGACTTCCAGTGTGAGTATGCTGCGATGTTATATTGGATGAAGTGTTGCCCCACAGCCACGCTAACACATCTGTGCCAGATAGAGCGTAGAATGTTCTTTTACCAGGGATTAGATGTACAGTCAACTTTCAGTCAGCTGGCATCCGGACACATGGGACATCAGAAATTTTGCAACATGTTTCCCCCTGAATCAATCACATTTCAGAAAGCCATCAGTTTAATACAACATGGGTAACTATGCGTGACACTCCTCCCACCCATACTAACTTTCACCCAATTTGGCTCTATAAACTTCCCTCTCCACTCAAGCATGACTGATGAGTGAATGTAGGACCTTTTGAAAGGCTATTGATGACTCCTCCAGGGATTAAAATTCAAATTTACTGCATATATACATAAGGAATGTACAGGTAAACATTTCTAGTACTGGCTCTGTGGGATATTTAGCTTGAGGCAAACCATCCAAGTTATGGGTACTTACATGCCCATCTGAGTGACTTCATTCCCTGAAGCCATCTAACAATGCCCAACAATGCTCAGTGGAATTTTATGCTGAATAATTGCATTTCCCCAAAGAATGGCACCAAAAAAAAAAAAGAAAACCAAGATAATGGGGCTAGTATTTAGTATCTAGAGTAAAATAACCATGAATTTCAAAATAATTATAAGAAACTGAAGAAAAAATTGCCTCTGGCTGACACAAGTCTACATATCAGATTTTGATAACTCTATTGTCACCAGCATTGACTGCTGTTGTGACAGTTTTTGTTAAAGAACTAATAATCTGATATAAAAATTAATTTGCCTAACAAAATCCTATTGTACTGAATATTATCTAAAAACAGCTAAAGACATTTGTGGGCATAAACTTCTTTTAAAAATGGCATTTTAAGAATACCTGGAATAGTATAGTTAGATACCCATAGAACCTTAGATCTTAGAGAGATTAACAAACAAGTTCAGCTTCTATCAGAATTATTATAAAATTTTACATATTATATTTTTATGTTGTTCTGGTATAAATAAACTGACATTTAATGAAAATGTCTGCCTTTAAATTGATTAATGCAATACAAAAGACCAACCAAACTTCATTCTCTTTGTGAAAATGGAGTAAATATCTATTAGTTGGTGGTTTATGATTTTATATTTCAATATTTGCTGAAAGGATGTGGCAATGAGGAATTTAAAATCAATACTTCAGGCAATGCCTATGACAACATCACAATAAAACTATATCTGCCAAATTTAAATTGATTTCCTTTTCCGAAATACAACTGATTCATCCTCTTGTCTTTAACTTTCTCATATTTTGCTCTCTTGTTCAAGAAGAACCAGTACTTTAGTAAAATTTTCCATAAATCAATTCCATTTAGATTAACACATAAAACCTTTCCAATGAATTAAATGTTATTTCATCCTTTCTTCCATTTTCATTTGCAGAACCTAAGTTTGTTACTTTTTTGTTAAGTTTCCAAATCATTATCAATACTTCAACATAAAATGCACTAATTGTAACGAGCTCATGCCATGGACCATGTCCAAAAAATGTATAACAAATAAATGTCCAATGTTTGACTGGAAGACTCATGAAATTCATGATAAGCATCATCAAAATGTCAACTACTATCTGCATTTTTCCCTACCACAATGTTTCCCTTTACCCTCACATGTGCATCAGACCCCCAAATATTCAATTTTACCCAAAGTTATGACACCAAGGGTATGTTTTAAATTTTAAATCTGAAAACACTAGGGGAAACACTGCTAGCTTTTTGTACTTAGCTTCTGTAAGCTATTCCATGTGCTAACATGCTATACAATACCAAGTGTGGATATAGCTGCAGGCCCACTGACCTGCTGGTTTTGAGGAGGGCTAGTTAATACTGACTGTCACTACAGGCCCACTGACCTGTAGGTTTTGAGGAGGGCTAGTTAATACTGACTGTCACTGGCCCACATGACCCATTAAATTCTCTAAAGCTGTAATTAAGCCTGATTGGGAGGACCAATTGATTTTCTGCATGGTCAACTGATTTCCATTTGACCTGGCACTGCTGGACTATGGAAAAATCTGTTATGTCAATGCCTGTGATAACCAAAACTGCCCAAAGAACCTAATACCCAAAACTGCCCCAAGAGCTTGATACCCAAAACTTCCCCAAGAACCTAATGCCCAAAACTCCCCCCAAGAACCTAATACCCAAAACTGCCCCAAGAGCTTGATACCTAAAACTGCCCCAAGAACTTAATACCCAAAACTGCCCCAAGAGCGTGATACACAAATTGCCCTAAAAGCCTAATACCCAAAACTGCCCGATGAGCCTAATACCCAAAACTGCCCTAAGAACCTGATACCCAAAACTGCCCTATGAGCCTAATACCCAAAACTGCCACAAAAGCCTGATACCCAAAACTGTCCCAAGAGCCTGATCCCAAAACTGCCCTATGAGCCTAATACCCCAAACTGCCCCAAGAGCCAGATACCCAAAACTGCCCTAAAAGCCTGATACCCAGAAACCGCTCCATGAGCCTAATATCCAAAACTTTCCCAAGGGCCTGATAACCAAAACTGCCCCAAGAGCTTGATACCCAAAACTGCCCTAAGAACCTGATATCCAAAACTGCGCCAAGAGCCCGATACCCAAAACTGCCCAAAGCACTAATGAAATATGCCTAATAGGCTTACTGAATGGTGCATCTTTACCACATGCAAGATCACTATTTTGAATATACAGAAGTTATTCACATGTGTGGAAATAAACACTTGTTTAATTGGTAAGGATGAAATGTTTAATTTTCTGGAAAGGTGAGTGGCATCTGATTTAGAAAAAAAGAAAACAAACCATCAAAAACATTCCAAGAATCCATCCAAGGGATTGATGCTCTATTGCGTGAAATAAATTTTCAGGAATTCATGAAAAGACCATTTTTTCCTTTTAACTGCGGAGTGTTAACCATCTCTAATATTTTTCAGCAATGACATGATTTTCAAATTGGCTGATGTGGTGCACATACTAGATGTCGAATTGGCACCATTTTCATTTAGGACCAAGCAGAAGACTTCTAGTAAATAATCCGTGTCATAATGATCACTCATTCACGGGCAGTAACAAAAAGATTTTCAAGACAGACATCTTTGCAGCCATATTGGGTGTACAACTGGTATCATTTTCATTTAGGACCGACCAGATATTGTTAAGTCTAATGGTGAAAACCTGGTGTTCATATAGCACTCCTGTTAAAATGGAGTAGAGATAACAATATTTTCAAGACAGCCACCTGCCAGACACCACAAGAACTCTTCTAATGAAAGCCCTATGACAAAATGACTTCAAATTTAACCGAAGCAGCAAGAACAAGATACTTAACATGACCATCCATTAAGGAGGAGTATCAATAACAAGATTTTCAAGATGGCTGTCATAGTGACCATATTGGGCAACATATTCATTTAGGATGAGTTAGGCATCTTAAGAATTTAGTAAAAGAAAACATGTTCATATGACCACCCATTCCAAAGAAATAGCAATAGCAAGTTCTTAAAGATGACCACTGTGAGAGTCATACTGGATGTCTGAGCAGCCCCATTTTCATTTAGGACTAACTAGTCCATAGGATGAATATGTGTGTAAAGAAACAGCAGTAACAAACTTGTGCTAATGGATGGCTGACTGCCAGCTACTGTGTGATGGCCATAATGGATGTCAGATTGATACCACTTTCGTTTTGAAGCAATAGGACATTATAAGAAGTCTTTCATGAAAACACCACATCAACATGACTCTGTTCATGAGTTGCAATAACATTATTTACATGATGTCTGCCATGGTGGTCTTGCAAGCCATTAGGTCAGCATGACTTCTGTTTAGGACCAACAAGACATCATAAGAAGTCTTTAAATCAAAGGGGCCCCGAGTGGCCAAGTGGTCTAAAGCGCTCACCATTACGGATCACTGCCATCTCACCTCTGTCTTTTTGGGTTTGAGTCTCAGATTCAGTCAATGTGGGTATGTGAGAAAGCTTGCCAATAGCTTCTCGTGGGTCAGTGGTTCTTTCTGGGGTTTTCCTGGGTTCTTCCTCCACCATTTATACTGGCCGCCATGTATTGCCTATCTTGTGCTGAAAAATGGCATTATACCCTACAACAACTACAACTTTCAATCAAAACCCTATATCGATATGAACATCTGCATACAAGGAATTGCAATAAAATGATTTTCAAGATGGCCACTGTTATGGCCATATTGGAAGTCAAGTCAGTACCACTTCCATTTAGGACCAAACGAACTTATTTACGACTGACCAACTAGATATCATAATAAGTCGCTCGATGAAAATGTTGACACAATCATCCATTCTGAAGGAGTAGCTATAACGATTTTCAAGATGACCACTGGCAGCCATACTGGATGTCCGAGCAGCACTATTTTCATTTGGGACCAATGAGACCAGAGGATGAATATGTGTTTAAGGTTTCACAGCAATCTCTCAAGCAGTTTAGGAGGAACAGTGACAACAAATTCATGCCAACAGATGTACACACAACAGACTACAGACCATTCCATCAGCTCTTCTGATTTATGACCAAAAGAGTAAAACAAACCACCTGCCCCTCAAATTATTTGAAATGAATAATCTCTTTTTATAGTAATGATTCCCCCTACCTAATGAAAAACAAGCCAGCATATCTGGTGGTGACAACTACCCCCTTTCCAGCTATGCTGTGGAGGTGGAATAGGTCTGTTGTGCTCTACAAGGCAACTAAAGGTGGCAAAAGGGTGCAGGTGGCTCAGAGGTTAGTATGCCAGACTTTTGACCAGATGGGTGCTGGTTTGAATCCTACCTTGAAATCAGCCTAGGTTGGCTACCATGGTGTGTCCTTAAGCAAAACACATTTCTCCAAATGATTTGGCAATAAATAACCTATTTGTGTTGCTGTGCCATAAAACAATTTACTGAACAAAAAACCAACTAAGATTTGCCACAACAAAGAAAATCTGCCTGCTCCTCAGCATAGTAATTTATGTAAAATCAATGTATTTTATGCTGACACTTACCCCGTGTGAATCGGTATTATTTATTTCAGTCCATAATGGAAATTCCATGGAATTTCTTGAAAATGGTAAAATTATGTTTAAGTTAGGATGATTTTAATTTTCGAAAAAGTGATGGACATTAGGCCTGAATGTCTGATAAGCTACCAGTGCACCTGTAAATTACCGGATGCTCACAACTTTGCCAGCAACAGTATTGCTCGGTGGTCCAAAGGTGCCAGCATGTGTTAGGCTCTGCCGACATATGGATATGTTAATTTTGACCAACTAGCCCTGGCAAAAATGATACAATAAAACAGTCTCAAAATTTTGTTTTTCCTTCTTTTTCCTATTTAAAGATTGTCTTAGTTAATCAAATTACCCTTGCCCAAGAATCATTTTATGTTGTTGGGGCCATTTGGACTGTGGACTAGCTGTTTCTGTGAAGTGCATAAAGCTTAGTTCAAAGTGGCATTATAAACTACAAGGGTGTCATACATAAATGGAATTTTCTGTCGATAAGATCGCAGTTACATCCTCCAGAATCCATGTGATATGACTCTTGTCCATGTCCTCTATAGTGTAGGTCAACTTTTGAAGCACAGAAAAAGACAAAGATGATCACATTTACCAAAGTGAATTTTATCAGAACGGGGGTTTTTTACAGACCCAACTTAAAACTATACTAGAAATGAACAGCATCCGAATAATCAATGAAATCCTGGTCTCATGTATTTTTTTTTAAATAAATTTTTTTTTTTTAAAATATGAAAGTACAAAATACAAAAAAAGGTTTTTGGTTTTCAATAAAACATTAAAGTTTGAATATCTTTTCTTTTATGCATGCAATTGTTCAATCAGTTTAAATGTGATAATTAAATATTTTATGTACATATATTCAGTTATAATTATGTTGATTTTTGGTATTTATCCAAGTGCCAACACATGCCCCCCCCCAGCACCAACCTTCACCCCACCCCCACCCCTTACATTTCATAGTTTCAGATCTTCAATATTAAACCATACACAGCATGGTTGGCAGCATTTATGTACCCCAATTACTGTGTTACTGCAAGGTAGAACTGTATATTGATTATTATTCCAGTTTCAACACTGAGCCATTCCTATTAGCAACCATGACTGATCAAGCTGATGGATACATATTATACCTGTGTTGTAGACTTGAACGTAAAAAGAAAAATGAATGAAGAATTAAAATCCCTCTTACACGATCACTCATGCAGTGACATATTCAAAGTTAACTGTAAAGCATCCATTTCTACTTGATATAACACTTTCACCTAAAATGAAGTGAATTTTAAAATTAACAAATACATCTAGACAGTTGATACATGTAGATCTATAGGGGATTATCACTTGAATATGAAAGCTTTATTGATTATATTAGTTTCATAATATGGCACAAGCAAAATTCATGAAATGAGTAACACACTTGACTAGGATACCCTTGGTAACTAGCATCACATCACATACATCCTAATCTTGCCTCTGCAGGAATAGATTGGCCACAGCTTGCAAAATATTCCCAAACACAACTTATGGGCTGACAAATAAATTCCATATATGAAATCAAAACAACAAATCCCTCTGAATTTAAAACAACTTGTCAAAAAGATTCCATGAGATGATTCCATCATACAAACACGGCCTTCAACCTCTCAATTTTTAAATGGCACAGCTCTACCTTTTGGCACTAAGGAGAAGCAATACTCCAGTTAGACAGACAAATAACCTCAACTAACAAATTGTTTGTTTAAGTAAAAGGGACATTGAATGATAATATTTGATCAGTTTACACTATGCAATTGAAAGTAATGAACAAATACACAACTTTAATTCCTGGTGTGTGAGGTGTACCCAGTTTGTAAGTGTCATCCTCCACAATTACATGTGATTTACAAACTAACAACAACATGAACACATAAACCAAGCAACCTTGGTCTATATAACAGCACCTATACATAAACTTGTCAAACCAAATCTATATGACAACATAAGTACATTCATTAGGCAGCATACATATAAACCTAGGTAACAACATGAATATAAAACCAGGCAACCTAGGTCTATATAACTGCACAAATACATAAACTGACCAACCTAAGTCTATATAACAGAACAAATACATAAACCAGGCAACCTAGGTCTATATAACAGAACAAATACATAAACCAGGCAACCTAGGTCTATATAACAGAACAAATACATAAACCAGGCAACCTAGGTCTATATAACAGAACAAATACATAAACCAGGCAACCTAGGTCTATATAAAAGAACAAATACATAAACCAGACAACCTAGGTCTATATAACAAAACAAATACATAAACAAGACAACCTAGGTCTATATAACAGAACAAATATATACAGGGCAACATAGGTCTATGTAACAGAACAAATATATAAAACAAGCAACCTAGGTCTATATATCTTTGCTAGCTAAGGTTCCAATATGGTAACCCTATCTACACCTTTGTGTAGTGAGCAGATATTTCTGTGCTTCAGGTCTGAAATGTTCATTGGATGTAGAAACAAGCCACCACATCCAATCGAAATTAAGTTGTTCAAATTTAAACACTGTTCCTACATGATCATGACAGGGGAAGCATACAACTTAAATGGACTGATAAATAAGCAATTTTCCACTGCCGGTCCATGTTTGTACAAATACCTTTCACTCAAATACACCTATAACGGCTTCTCTCTGGTACATAATCATACTTTTGATGTTAAACTTACAAAGTGTCTTTTTTAAGTCAATTGTCTCCACCATTTTCGCCCGATGTGCAATGCACTCCTGCTACATGCTACTGGTTAACTGGCATCAAATAATAATAGAGACCTCATGAAATCCAATAAATGTCACTAGGTCAAAGCACTAAAATATCTGTTCGATCCACCGAGAGGTAGATAGGGTTATCATATCAGAACCTTGGCCAGCGAAGATGAGGGCTATATAACAGCTGAATCATTTTTCTTCTTTATGCTCAAGTCTGATTTCACATTTCCAAGTTCTCATCTTTACATTCTGAGAAGTTATTATACAGATAATAAAATAATGATTCACGGTCTATTACTGAAAAATTGAGCACTTGCAAAAAGTAGCAAGAACTAAAAAAAATGAACCCGTATTTAAATTTTAAAGCAATTTCAAGCCTATGGTTACAGAAAATTATGTAAAACCATGTAACTATAAAATCTTAACGCTGGTCAATGGATGTGTTAGACACCCTTTATAATAATAATGACTTTATTTAAAGATGGTAACACAATTAGCTAAGAACTAATCTACCTTGAGGCCCTCATACAAAGGAATTTATTTATTTAGCCGCATCTCTGAAGCCACTGGATATAGTGGACTTGGAAGAAGGAAATAGAGTGGGCATTTATAATCTCAACGGGAATACTATTCCAGAGCAAAGTTCCCGAGTATAGGAAACCTTTTTTAAAATAATTCCTTATTTGGTTTGGGAATTTTATACTGTTTAGTAGACATGGATCGCAGATAGGGTACTGGAATAATGATTGTAAATATTCATAAGCACTATTATTGGATATCCTGTACATTAATTTGGCATTTCTCAAACGGATTCGGTCTTTAACAGGTAAAATTTTTAACTTACCAGCTAAATTTTCCTTGCTTTCTTTCTGGACTGATATTAGCCCAAATGCTTTTTTGAAGATGTGCCAGCTTTGCTATGTTTTTATCATTTGAATTACCCCATACTGTATTAGTCTAAATAGGGTTGTATGTAACTGTTATAAAATAGCTTTCTGTGCCTTTCAGGGTGAAAATGTTTTATCCTACAGAGAAGCCATAAACTTGAATTGACTTTTTTAGTGGTATGTTTCATATGTTCAGTCCATGATAGGTTATTATCTACAAACACCAAGCAGTCAATCATGTCAGACCATTTGCAAATTTTTATCCTTCCATGTCATAGTTCATCACTATCAAGATCTGTCCCTTTTTTGCCCTGTTGCGACAAGTAATATTTTAGTTTTACCAGTATTTACCACCATGCCATTGCATGTGCACCAGTTGTCCAGTTTGTTTAGAGCATTCTGTAAAGAAATTTCAAGTTCATGCTTTGTGTTTTGGATGTCTGACAATGTTGTGTCATCTGCATAGAGATCTGTAGATGATATTGAGTCCCTTAATAAAAGTGGATTGTCATTAATAAATAAAATAAATAGTAAATATGGACATAGAATTGAGCCTTGTGGTACTCCATATCTAATTGTTCCAAGTTCAGACAGAACATTATTTATATAAACATGCTGTGTTCTCTCACTTAAGTATGAAGTAAACCATCTAACTGTGCTTTCATCACATCAGTAGATTTTCTGTTTCTTCAAAATGATTTCATGATCCACCATGTCAAAAGCTTTCCTGAAATCTACAAATACAGATCCTATCATTCTACCTTGGTCAAGTGCTTGAAGCCATTTATCAGTTAGGGAGATCAAGGCAGTCTCACATGAATGTTTCTGTCTAATGCCTGATTGATTAGGGTGTAACAGCAAGTGTTTGGTTAAATATGACACGAACGAGTCATGGACATGTTTTTCAATCAATTTTGACAAGTTCGGTTGTATTGAGATTGGCCGGTAGTTATCAGCATCATCCTTAGAACCAGATTTGTGAATAGGAGTTACTTTTGCAGTTTTCCATATTTTGGGGACAGATGAGGTTGCAATACTTAAACTGATTATGAATGTTATGCTATCTAAAACAGCAGAGGCAGAAGATTTAACGAGTCATGGACCAATCTGATCAAGTCCTGTAGCTTTCTTGGTATCAAGTTCACTGAGACATTTTTAAACAACAACGTTTTTTTACACTGGTGGGATAAAGAAACATACTTCCCTAGAGATTTTGCTGCTGCAGAACTTTTTGAGTTCATTGAAGTTATTTTCTATCACTGGTTCTTTTAACTTTGTGGTAATGTTGGTGAAAAAAATCATTGAACATATTTGCAATATCAATGTCATCAGTGACTATTGTGTCCTTTACCAGAAGTGAGTGAATTTTATTTGTCTGATCTTTGTGTGTTCCTCCAGTGAGTTCATTGAAGACTTTCCAAATGGAATTTGTGTTACTCTTTTTGTTTTCAAGCAATGATTGATAACAAGTTTTTTTATAGCTTTTTTAATCATGCTTGTTATTTTATTTCTCCATACTTTATACTGTGCACCGTTTCCCATAGCCTTGAATTGGTCTTGTGTTTTCATAGCATCTAGGATTTCAGTAGTAAGAAGACTTTTAGTGAAAACCCCATGCTGAAATGACCATCCAGGCTGGATAAATGGCAAAAAAACGATTTTCAAGATGGCCATGGTAGCAGCCATATTGGACATCTGATTGGCAACATTTTCAGTGATAACCAACTAGACATCCTAGCACCATGGCAATACAACTTTCCATTCATGAGGAGTAGCAAAAATAAGATTTTTTATATCAGATCAGTACCAGTTTCATTTAGGACCAACCAGAGATCACAAGTCTTGTAGTGAAAACTACATATTGATATGATCATCCATTAAGAGGAGTAGTATGTGATGAAAAGATTTTTATATTTATGTCTGAGAGGCTTATTTTTCATTTTGGACAAACTACACCAAGAGATAAATGTGTGTGTGTGAAGTTTCAAGCCAATCTTCCAAATAGTTTAGAATTATCAACAACTTGTGCCAAAGGACAGACAGCTGAAGTGTGAGCTTATTCTACCCCATATGTGGTATTACTACTGCTAGTGCAAATGCTCTTTCTTTTTTTAAAATAATTAAAAATTTACTCGTGTGGCCTGTACCCAAGAGAGATCTTGTCACCAAAAATTACAGTAATGATGGATTATGCTCTTATTGGGCTCAACAATGCAAAATCTTCAACAGCCATGTTGCAGAAAATAGAATGCCATTTTTTAGACCCAGAGTCTGATACAATAACCATAAGGAAATTTTACAATGTACGTTCTTCTTTGGACCATCAGTTTACTGGGGTCTGAATTGATCTGAAATATGTCTTTGAATGCTCAGATATGACCTTTAATATGCAAGACCAATTGTGCCAAGACTAAGAAAAGCTTTATTTCTAGAGCACAGGATATATATTGGCACAGTAGAAAGTGGAGTCCTAAAACTGGGTGAGAAGGCTCAGATCTGACCATGAGCATGGGCAACTAAAGTATTTTCTCTAATATTGAAATGGTGCAAGAAAAACTTTTTCTCAAGTGCTTAAAACAGGAAGAATGTCTCTACCTGGAAATCGTTCACACCAGGTTATGGGGGTCACAAGGCCTCAAGCAAAATCACATATTATATCTAACCTCATTGCAAGCTATCAATCACACAAATCAATATTAGTGACAGGTGCACCTAGCAGCCTCAAGACTGCACAAGGTTCCAATCTTACTACGCTAGACACTAAACTCATTAAAATAATAATAATCAGATACCACTTCTGTCATTAGAGTTCATTCTCTTGGAAACTCTAAATCTAGACTCTTAAGGCTGTAAATGTCTATGGACTAACTGAGGCGGCATTAACAATTTTTTTTCTTAGCTTATATCCAAAAAGTTTGCAGCAATAAAACTTTCATTTCAGGAAAAATGGGTGGGTTCAGTTTTCCTGGATCCATATAATTCTAAAAATCTGAATGAGTTTGCTTTGGTGGGTTAGAAATCTCAATGAATTGAGCATCTAAAGTTGACAGTCCTAAACTCTGAGACTTCAGTTAGCAATGGTTATCTTTCAAAGCACTAGCCTTGAAGAAAACAAAATAATTTCTGTTCCAGGAATGATCTTCATTTTGCTTGTAATGAACCATACAACTCGCACTGCAAACACAGAGTACTCTTTTGCCACAGTGCTTTACAAATGCATTTGCAAACGTCAAGACAAATACTGCCAATGAGGGAATGCATATCAGCATGAACTGCCATTAACGAAATGATTATGTCAAGTTCAGCGAGTGTCAACATTAAAATACTAACAATGGAATTTATAATAGAGTACATACGGATATGAAATCATGTGTCTACTATGACTGGAAACTGACCATTATGGACGCATTTTAAATATTCAGTGGACAAAATAATGTCTCTCAATGGAGCAAAAGCGTGACAAGCAAACAAGCAGCTTAATGCTTCCCCTGGGAATTTCATCTATTATTGGACCAACAGAAGTGGCACATTCATTTCTTGCACACAACGGTCAAACAGAAATCATAAATCTGTATAAAATTATACTGCATCAAATGGCAATTCAAGCAATCAAAATATTTTGTTTTTCTACCCTTTTTTAATGATTTAACACAAAAGATTGGAAATGGTTTCTGAATGAAAATGCCATAGATCAGTCACAGACCAGTGTAAAGTATCAGCCTACAGTGTTAGTTACCATGTACACACCTGCTTTATTGGATCCGGGGGGAGGGGGGGAGAGCCATTTCCTTGATAATCATGCTCCTTTTTTTTTTTTTTACAAAGCTTTTGACATGCAATCTATCAGCTACATATTGGTACATCCCTGATAGTATGTAACCTCAAAGCCACACATAACTATCAACATCCCAGTGTCAGCTAGTACCACAGGTGTACCCTGTTCAAATGCAACCTCCAAATTTTTTAAGAGTCCCTCACAGGACTGATGCTCTATTGACCAAAATGAATTATGTAGGAATTACAAGTAGTCCATTCCTTTCCTTGTTCATTCTTTTTCTAGCTGAGTATTTAAATAGTCCAACATAAATAATAAAGATCGAATAAAGGCTGCATTGACTCACTTGGGTACTCGACCATCACCTGAACATGAGAAAAACCCTAAAATGCAAACAAGAAAAGAAATGATTTTTTTCAAAAACAAATTCTGCTGTGTAAACAATTACATTTAGTGCTCCACAATTATTAAACACTTCACAATTATGAGACCCCTTATGAAGTCCGTTAAACAATGCTAGTTATTTTGAATTGCTATTTATTTGTATTATAAATCTTTTGTTAATAATGTACTTACACATAAAACAATACCTTATCATAATGTGGTCTTTCATATCCAATATCACAGAGACTCAAATATAATGTGACCGAGCAGAGTGTAATAGTGCAAACTTTTTGCATATGTTTACAGCAGCACACTTTGTCACTGTTATGTTTAGGCTCATACAATAACAACAAGAGAAAAGAGTGAAGACAACAAGCTTTGTATATTTTAACAAAATAATTTATTTCCCTAGAAAACAATGTAAAAATTGGAAAATA